>VZTO01019338.1:25508-58227 GCA_013400615.1 Syrrhaptes paradoxus | reverse complement strand
TTGTAAGAATTCTGAAATTACCTATAGAGCCAGATGTGATCTGTGTGATGTAATAAGTAAATCTTAAGTCTTAAATTAACCTTAAAATAAATATTAGTTTATCATATCTGAAAAATCAGTAAATGACTTCACTGAATAAAAGATGTTCTCTAAAAAGCTTTTTTTAGAGGCATTGTCTAATTTAATGTGTTGGCACTTCTTCAGAAGCGTGTAGTAAAATTTGATGAGTTTTGTACGTTCTCCTGTGAGAAAGTCCCTACATTTTAATAGTAAATACGAAAATGCACTATTTTTTTCTGCATGTGAAGTATTTGATGGAGATTTTTATTGAACACTCATAACTAGTTTTAAATTGTGTATACACCTTAATTTCTTGTTTATTAAGCATTGTAAGAAAAGGAGGAAAGGTATTTCAGTGCATAATTATCATTCTAATGACAGGAAATCTATTTTTAATCTCTGTTTTTTCTGTCTTAAGTAGTGATGGCTACTGCTTCAGTTTTTTGGGGTTTTTATTGTTATGAAAGTCAAGAAGTCCACAGTTCTATTGTATACCTCAATCTGATGATTTGGGAGTGCTTGTGGACTTTTAAAATACTACAATCCATTATTTACTAGTGGTTGTAGGGGCAAGGTTTTTTTCTATTATGAGTCTGAGATGAGATAATGATAATTTTTTTTAATGTCTTGAATGAGTGCCTTGTTTTTTTCATTTGTAAAACAAAGCTTTGTTTGTAAACAGAACATTCAAAAACATAAAGGGCATACTTTTTTGGTGAAGATGTTAACTGAATACCAAGAATGATCAGAAAGAGCAGCTTTTGTTATATTTAATAATATCTCACTGTCTTCAGAGGGTAATCAGGCTAAAATGTACCAAATCAATCTTTAGGACTTTGTTAGATTCTTCTTGTATGCCAGGAGTGTGAATTTATTTATTTATTTTTTAAAGAAGGAGCTGAAGCTGCTTTAAATGAAATAAACTTCATGTTATTACCCATGTAATGTGGAAAAATCTTGCTTGATCACATCAAAATCATTGTTGCTGGTGTTTTAAAGAAGGACTTTGAGCTGGGGGTGGAATAGGAAGACACTTGGTAACAAGGGTTTAATGTAAGCTCTGTTGGGAGGGTAACGCTCTCTAGGAATGCTAGTAAACCTCAGCATAAAACTAATTAAGGTTTGTCTTGGGCAGGGAAGTTGTATGCTATGGAAAACTTCAAAAACTGCTCATGCTATAGAGTTGTATGTAAAAAAGCAAGTTAAAAGTGTACATTTCTGGTATGACACACAATTTCTCTTCATTGGTGAGTGGAAGATAAGTAGGTACTTTTACATATAGATGACATTTTTGAATTAATACTTTTTTTTTAAGTAAATCTTGTTTTTTTGTGGTGGACCTGATTTCTTGCTCCTGAAGTTCCACAGAGATTGTTTCTATTGTTTTTTGTATGCATGTGAGGGATTTGTGATGCTTTTCAAGTCTTTTTTTTTTTTTTTTGATGTTGAAGATTTGTTTTTTTTCTGTGCCAGTTGTAGCTGCGGAAATGGTGGTATGGCCGTGTCTTTATCAGGTTGTTGGTTATGTGAGGTTCTAGTAATAAGTTGAACCACTTGCTTTTGCTGTTCTACTTCCCTTGGCATGAACAAATCTGCAAATCTGCAAATTTTGTTTGTGCCTTGTCTCTGAAAGAGCTCTTTGCTGCTGCTGCTGAAGATGAAGCAGTGGTAACACAGAAACTTAAGTTAGTCTGGGTTGGAGTTTTATGTAGAAGTGTATTCTGAGCCTGGATTTGTGGAAATTACATTTTAGATGGTGTATTTTTTCTCCTTTTTAAATAGAAAGATGAATAGGCAGAACTAATTGTTAGGAAAACATACCTAGTAAAACAAAATCCAAATTTGGTCATTTCTAGTTGTGTACATTTTGCGGATAAGATACCAATGAATATCAGCCCATGAATGTGCATGTTCTGTGTATTAAATGGAGTTTAAAACAAAGTTTACCCTTAATTCAATATAAATAAGGGCTAGGGCTGTAGCATTACCTGGTGTCTGTATTTATTCTGTTTAGAGTGTGACCAAAATATATTGCTTATTTTAATATGTATATAATTGTCTTTGGAGAGTGAATTGATTTACAGTTCTCCCATCTTCTTCAATGTTTTACAGACAAAATCTTTAGCGTATTGAGGGGTTCAAAGTCTTACATAAAATAAAAACTGGATGCACGTTGGTGGTCTTTGTATGTACTATCTGCATTTTTACTATCTATCTAAAAGTCCAAAGTGATTTTTTTTAACTTAAATGAGGCAATAAGAAGGGAACCAGACAGAAGATTTAGCGAAACATGAAACTTAATGAGTGTGATTCATACCTATTAGTATATAACCTCTGAGAAAAAGGTAGAGTTGAATTTAAAACATTGTTTTGCAAACTTGGTTTCTATAGTTCTGTTGGGAACCATGTTTAAAGCCTAAAAGATGTAGATAAATCCATGATAAAGTCACTTAATTTTGCATTTTGCATCCTGCAAGGATGTCTTGTAACCGAATATCTCTTGAATTTTCTACTGTGTTGCATTAGTGTTAGCAGTATGCTCTGGAGATAAATATACTTCAGAAAATCCTCAAGTGTGTTTAGTCTGATGTAGGAGAAGGGAATTTACTGTTTGTGTTTTTATTTTTTGTTTATTTGAATGCAAGATACTATTGTCTTGGTGTTACCCCGAGAGCTATTGTGGCTACTCTGAGATGATTAAATGAGACAGCTTTGCTTGTAGGACAAACATTTTTTTATATTGTGATGTTTCGACGCTTTTCAATGCGACACCTATCCCGTTCCAGTTTCTTTATACGGCAACTTCGTGAGTCATAATCCTTGCAAAAGAACACAGCTTAAAATAATCACTGATTGTTTCTTTGCATTTCTACTCACTGCCCACTGCAAATAAACAAGAGCAGAAATGACAATATCATTTAATCCTTTAATGTTTGCTTTTGACGTGCAAAACATTCTCTTGTAATAGAGAAGTAATCCATAAGGAGGGTAGCTGCTCTTTCATCTTCCTGAATGCTAAATGAAGCCAAGGCTTTTATGAAGAGATGGTGATTTAATGAAGATGACCGAGTTTTGAAGTAATGAAAAGCTTTTGTATATTTCTAAAAATGATGTGTAGTGCTTATGACTGCAGAGTTCAAATGGCTGTATTCTGTAGTATGTCTTCGCAAGATTAGTGCTTGTGATGCTTTGATGCAAGGTGACTGAATGGTACAGCAAATCAGAAATTTATCCCTTTGTTTGGTTTTATAAAAGAAATGTGCATCTCTGACACTTTGTGTGTAAGTGCGTGTAATGTCTGATGTGTTCTCTGCTTTGTGTAGTGCTTTTATTGTGGTAACCTTGAAAATATATCTGATATCATATTTCCTTGCCAGAGGACATTAATAAGGACACAAAAAAACAGAGCATGAACTTTGTCAATATTACTTATGACAGAAACATCTGAATTAGATTTTTTCTTGCAAGTACTCGTAAGATGCTGAATTTAAAAAGCTCCTCAACTCAAAAAAAACCCAAAACCCAAACCAAAGCACACAACCGAAAAATCCCCCCCCCAATCCAAACAAAAATCTTAAACCCCTCCCAAAAAGGCAAACCCAACTAAATCCCCAAACAAACCAAAACCCCCATCTTTTTTCCCTTTCAGTTGTTCATTGCATTAGTTTATTTGGAATACTTTTAAAAACAAACTATAATATTACTCCTTGCAAAGTAAGCTAGATAATGACTGATACTTCAAAAGGAAGCAGAGAGAGGCTTTAAAGGATGGGAGACCATATCCTCTCCAGAACACATTCTCCCAACAGTTTTCCAGGCCTTCACGAACTGGTAAAAGGGCTTTTTATTTTTCCCTCTTTGTGAGTCAACCCCTTTAAAGTGGGAAGTCATCAACTTTTATAAAAGNTTTTTGAAAACTGTCATGTAATAAAAGTGCAGAAATTGGTATGTAACTTCGGTTTCCTTCTTATCCTTTTTAATGGCTTCAATTGCTGGCTAGTCCCTGTGCAGTAGTATGTGAACTCTTACAAGTGTGACAGTGGTATGTATGGCATGTTTGTTTAAAACCCTACATGTTAGGTGAACAAACTTCAGGACACATGAAGGCTGTGCATTTGTGAATACATTTCTGGGTAGAAGGTGAAGTATTATAAGACACTGCACTTTTTTTTAGAATGATGCAGTAAATCCAGAGTTTATATTTATGCATGTCTGTTACACTCATTAAACCCGCTTTGTTTTTCAGATACTTGTTGAGTACAGAATAACGGCTTCAATCATCTGCTTATTTACTCTTTACTAACACTTCCTTTTTCCTTTTCCCCCCTTGTCTTATGGGAAGTTGGGATCAGAGAGGAGGTAAATCCCTGCATATGGGGGATGCTGTATAATGCCATTTATATCCTGTGCTAATGGCTATATTCCTTTTGGCCTTGGAGCAGTCTGTATTTGTTTTATAAAGTGAATGGCATTTTTTCTCTTGGATGCAGCTGTTTATTTGTAGGTAAGTTTAGCCCTGTGAACTGTCATAAAACCTGGTTTGTGCCGTATGTTTCTGCAAGTGAAAACTGGTATGAGAGTGTGACGTGTGCCGCAGCGAGGAGTCAGTCGGAGTTTGGCCATCTCGCATGTGTGTGTCGTAGGTTGTCTCCGAATTGGATACTGGAGAACATGCTGTTGCCATAGCAATGAAAGTCCCTTTGAAGGCAGGATTCTTGGCAGGGCTGTTGCATCTCCTAAAGTGCTTGGTGCATTGATCTGAAAGTAGCTTGTCAGTGTGAGCACATAGCTGTAGTGGAAACAATGGGAAGTATAGATTTCTTTAAAAGACATGATTTTCTTTTTTTCTCAGCTAATTGTTGATTGAACCCTCTGTTTATGAAGCTAGAGCTTTTTAAATTCTTACACTGTGATTAGTTCTTGTATTTAACATACTTAGCTTGAATGCTTATATAGATTGAGCTGTTTTAGCAGCTAACTAGTCTTTGCTGCAAACCTATCACTGTGTGGCCTTCGTTGTTTCCTACAGTACTTGTCCCTTTTAGTACTGTGAAAAAATGTTTTTAGAGAGTTTCCTCTCTGATTTTGGTTACCACAAAACAATTGTGAAAATATGCTGCTGTATTTGTAATGCTTTTCAACTTTGTTTTCATTTTTCTAAGGGAAATGGTTGCTTTGCTCCCATGCTGTGTGTATTACAGAACCCTAAAGGTGACGCGAGGAGAATGACTTGTGGAGATGTATAGTTCTGCATTTATTTGGAAAATGTACCTTATGTAGGATCCCTTTTTCAGCAAACAGAATAGAAGATCTTTGTGTATAAATATTTCCTCCTCAGTGTGGTTTTGTTATCAAGTTAAGGGGAGGCTGTGAATTTCTTATATCTGATGAGACACACAATTTTTTTGATAAGTGAGGTTTTCTTCCCCAAGATGAAGTGTAGGAGTTCAGAGACAACTTGTGTAGTGTGGATACTCTAGACAGCAGTAACATCCCTTTCTGCATGTGCTGTGAGGATGGAGGTGATTCATTTATTTTTCTTATTTAAAAAGATGAATGTTTAAAGTGAGGAATATAAAGAAAAAATAAAAACTTTTATGAAGTTTCCAGGAGACAATGTGGTTAGCATTGTACAGCATGTTCCTTCATGTGAACGAGGATGTCCATGTTTAAGTGTTCCTTTATTATTGAAAGAGCCTCTAGAAGAGAAGAATTTTGAAGTTACCTGTGTATCTTGCTCCAACCTTTTCAGCTTTTTATGTAACATAGTTGTTAGCTTTATCACTTTCTCTGAAATAGTAGAGATGAAAATTAAACACACGCTTCATTTTTTTTCTCCTTCCAAGTGAAGTTCAAGAAGAATGAAATAATTAATACTTCATTTGTACTTGAAAATAACTTTCTGCCTGCTGTAGCAGATGTGTGCGTGTGATATAGTAGTGATCTGTAGCTTGTGCTTTGTTTTTTCATCCCTGCCCCCTCTTGCCCCTTTCTCAGAGTAGGAGGGAAGCAGCATAGCTTCAGGTTGGCTTGGCCTTGGGAAGCGGTGCTGAGCTGCTGCTCTGAGCAGTTCAGACAGGGCTCGTTACTCACAGTTCCTACATGTGCTCCTCTAACCTGGGCAGACAGGTTGTGGTGTGAGTGACCTTGGCATGGTGACAGATCCTGTACCAAGGAGAGGTCAGCATTGATTACCCCGAGAGTGGGAACCGGGGGAATTAGACACTGCAAGGTGTCTGCTTGTTGTTGTTTTCCCTTTTTAAGCAAATTTAACGCTGTATCAGCGGACGTGTGTTCCGAAGCTCTCTAGCTATCCTTGGGAACGAACACAACATTAATAACCCAAGTCTCCTCTGATTGTTTTGCCAGTCAGTCTCAAGTCACATTTGGGGAAAAAAGGTCTTTCGCTGTTCCGACAAAAGTTCTATTTGTGTGTCCTTTTAGCCTTTGAGTCCATTAATACTCATTGGGAGGCACTGTTTTTTGGGACTGTGACAGTAGGTTCACTGAAACACATTGAGATAAGCTCATTGAGTTCTGACTATGCAATTATGTATTAATACTGGCCTGATGCAGTCAGGCTTAGCAAAGATAACATTTACAATGAGTTTAGTGTGAGAAGTTAGGTATTTATCTTTTGAAATTCTAATTCTGAAAGAATTTTCTACTTGGCTGACTGATTCTAAAATACAATCAGCAGCTCATGTAATTCATGTAACAAGCTTCTGTCTTGAGATGTTCAATACTTTTCAATATCCTCTGGTTTTGTTTCCATTTATGCTACTGTTGTATCAGATCTGTTAAGTTATAGTGATATGGAATGCTGAATTATGAACAAAAGATGAAATTCTCAATGTGAGGGGTTGTTTTGGTCATAATGACTTTTAAAATGAAAATTCATATCTAGAAATGTACTAGAATACCAAATTCCTAGGACATATTATTACTAACCTGATACTTAGTGCTGTAATTTTTGTAATTTAAATAAGCTAAAGCAGGCATTAATAGCTCCAAAATTTTTTGCCAAGATTGTATTATTGCATAGTGCAGAGAGGATAATCTTGAGTTTTAAAGGATCTAGCTAAAGAGGCAAAGTTTCTGTTCATATCTTGCTGCATAGTTCCTAAGTCCCTTTAAAGAACTGCTTTTTATTCTTTTCTGTGTTGTGGTTTCCTCAGCTGCAAAGTGAAGGCTAGTGTTCACCCTGTGGCAGAGACAGTAAGTGTTTTTAACTTCCTCAGTTCAGGGAAATGGTGGGCTTAGAGTGCATTAATAGGAGTAACTTCGTGTCGCCCAAGCAGAGTTCAGTTAGTTGGACGTATTTTCAGTGTTAATATCCGTTCCCTCCTTCTGTATATGATTTTAGTCTCTGCTTGTTTAATTCAATCTTTTACTTATGTTGATAAAGATTTGGGGTTTTTCTTTTTCAATTCTGTTCTTTTAAAAGCTGTATAATGGATATAAAAATGTAAGTGCTGTTATTTAAAAATGTGGAAATGCACACTTCAGTGTAGGACTCATTGCAATATTCTAGAAACTGTTTCAGCACACCTCCACAGATTACTTGTGCTTCTTATTTCTGTAATTTTTTTTAATCTAATCCAAATAAGAAAATGCAGATGAATATATTCGCCTAGATTTCTTCAAGGAAGAAAATTACCAGTCGAAAAAGATTTCCTGATACATAAACAGAAAGCATCCCTGTCCACAGCTATCCTTTGTGTTTAATGGATTAAATTCACTTTGACAGCTGGATATATGTACCAGTGTCTAGCCTATGGCCATGATCTAATAATCATGGATATGGTAACAAGTCGTCTAAACAGATTCAGTAATCAAGTGGTTTTTTTGACAAAACCTACTCTGACTGAAACAAGAAATGAGGCTGTGTTAAATGTGACTGCATTTGCTCCTGTGCCGGGATTCTGGATACTTCATAAATACCCTTCGGGAGGTCACAGACAGAGCCTGTGCTTTAACAGAGATGGAAAAGCTGATTGTGCTACAGCAGCGTGTGTTTTAAAGTTCTGAAACAAGTCTGATCTAACCTAATGATCATGAAGAACTTCGTTTCAAAGCATTAATTTCTCCTTCCCCTGAAGTGCTTTTTGACTTGTTTGTTTCTTCTGTCATAAAAACAGTTGTACACCAGTAAACAGAGCCCTTTGTGGAATACGTGATTCTGGTAATTCTGATGTGTGAGGGGAAGTTTAAGAAGTACTGATGAGTAAACACATGTCAAAGGAGAGGACTTCAAGCACTACAGATATTTTGAAAACAAATACTTTATTACATGCTAACAGTGTGCTTTGCTCTGGATTACGTTTGACTGGTGAAACCTATGCTGGATGTAAATATCCTTTAGGAGAAAAACAATGCCTCAATCCCCCAAACAGTCCTCTGTAATGTGAATTTAAACTGGTGTGTTTTGCCAAACTAGCACGGTATGACTGTTGTTTTATATTTGGTTCTAGCTTTTGGGGGCAGAAAGCTGCTCTACATTCTATAAACCTCAGTAAAATCAGCCAGGTTAGGATAAAAACAAGAAGTGTTCCAGAAATCGTAACTTCTCTGTTCTTTAGAATGTCCCACATAGCTAGTGGGGACAATCTTTTAGAAAACACTGAAGGGGGAGAGAGTGGGAACCAATGTAAGGAATTGCATTCCTTTAGGAGGTGAATTAACTGTTCACCCCAGTTTATAGGTTACATTGCAGCAACTTCCGAGTGTGATACTTGTTGTGAGGCTTTTTTTTTTAAGTTATGTCCACTTTCTCATCTTCTTGTGGTTCAGGTGATTTGAGGTACTTATTTTTAACTATACAGCGGCTTTTATGAGAAGTAGGGTGTTTGCATTGGAGCTAGGATTTGGGGAGACCCAGAAGCTGGGGAAATCAGGAGGTAGAAGTATTTTTCAGGGGGACCCAGGAGATTGATCTGGTTGAAACCATTAGCGTGGGAAGGTTATTTGCTTTTCCACGTGCCTGATGTGCAAGAAACTTTATGGATTCTTACCGTTTTATTTGTTGTTGATGTGCAAGGTACACGTCTGATCCTTCAATCCGTTTGTTATTGTAGGTAGATGTCTTCTCCAACTTGCTGTTGAAGGATATTTGTATGAGTTAAGTGGTAATGGCACAGAGTATGAAAGCAACTTTCGTATTTATTTTGGCAGGATTGTGTTATCCAAAAACTCAGAACAAAGCTTAGGAGCATCAACATTTCTAAAGAGTAGTGTTCAACTTTGAAGCTGGGAAATAAAGAACTGTACGACTCTGCCCTTGGCATTCTTCATGCAGATCGCCAAGTCCATGCCCATGTGCTTACTGCTTTCCACTGCCGGGCTTCTGTTACTGCTTTTGCTATTTGGGGATGTCTTTGTTCTGGCCTTGGTGTGGAGTACTTCTCAATTTCTGAATTAATTCTTTTTAATATGAATTTAGTTTTCAATTCCAAGGAAAAATAAAGACGAGCTGATAAAGAATGAGTGTTTTTTGTAACAGTTTGTTAGTGGTGCTGCTTCTAATAGTACGTATTAATGTCGTAATTAAAACTTTCTTCGTATAATTGCCACTGAGTAGCAAGAAAGACAGTAAAGGTAACTTATTTTGCACAGGGCAGATTTGAATTTGTCTGGGTGTTCAGCTGATGTTTAATATTTTAGTTTTATTTGGCCATTTGCATTGTCCTAGACTTGCTTTCATCTATGTCATTAATGTCGTTAACTGCTTCTAAAAGCATGTGATTCCTTCAGGCATTTGTACAATATGAACCAAATGAATGCCAAGTTCTGAACGCTGTATTCTGTGTTGTGTTTTTCACTTGCAGTTAATCTTTCTAACACGTCTTGATAGACAAAATGCCCAGGGACAATTCCGTAACTTTCTCTTTCATTGCTGTTCCTGGTGCTGTGATTTTTTTTTTTTTTTTTTTTTGATACAGTGGTGTCTTGCAGAAGCGATATTTTTTGTGTGTTGTGTGTACAAGAAAAGAGTACATGATACATGGAGTGGTGTGGACATAAACGTTAAAAATAGTGACTGTGTTCTGAAATATATTTTGATTTACGTTTGTACGTGTGTCTTCCAGAATGCCTCAAATGAAGATTGTCATAATCACCTTTGAACAGTTTCACATCTTTTTCCTTTTTAAAATCACTTGTATTCTCACAAGTTTTTTCTCACATGTATTTTTCTGGAAATGTACAACTGAAAATGTAATTGGGAGGCACAGCAGTGTCTGCAGTCACCCCTGAACCAGTGACAGATTTCGTGTTTTGAGACTGCATTCTCGTCAGGCTAGGAATGGGCTTTTAAATATGTTTTTAGACTGCGTTTTCCTTTGAAGCCTTATGACTGGTTGACTTTAAATGCAGACAGATTAAAAAAAAAGATAATTATTTGTTTACAGCCCTTTTGGAAATGATCTTTGAAATGCACGCACAATATCTAGAACTAATTGGCATGCATCTGGAATTACACTATTGAGAATAATATTATTTCTTCTTAGGATGTTTGTTGAACTTATTCAGATAAAAATCTAACAAGATAGGGAATGACTAATTTTCTCAGAAGTCAAATACTTTTTCTTTGAAAATCCTGGGCGCCTTTATGATGAAATGCAAATTTGGTATCTGTACCTGTTGTGTGAGAACTGTGCCTTTTCTGTTTGCCCTTAAAAAAAAGCTTAAAACATAAAGCATGTGTACACTTGTGAAATACTGAGCTGTTTTCTGTAACAGTAGGAGTAATGAACAAACTGGAAGTGAAAAAGCACTGGAGGTTATCTGGTGTCCTGCTTCTGTCAGCACTGAAATACTGGCCGCCTTTCCTCCTCGGTTCTGCTCTGTCTCAGTAGGCAAATGTGCTGAGGCTGTGATGCGGGTTGCTGAATCTTTAATTCTGGTGTTATCTCACTTCTCCGCAAAAGCATCTCTTTGCCTTTATCCAAAACATTTATAGTCTTTGTGGTTTGATTGTTATCTCTAAACACATGTGGAATTCCAGTGAAATTTGCTAATTCAGTGAAATTTGTTAATTTTTGTCAACTTTCTCATTTTCCACTTTTATAATTTTTGGGACATTTATCATCTTTTAAATTCTGCCAGGCAATCTAGTGTTAGTATTTCTACTAACACTGTTTCTATGTAAAATTATTCCAGTTTATCACAGCTTCTTAAAATACCTTATAGAATCATAGAATCATTAAGGTTGGAAAAATTATCCTTTTAAATAATTTTAGAAGCTTGTTTTTTTCTTGCTGGTCACATTTACTTTGATAGTCTTCTGATGTTATTCTTACGTACTTTTTGAGTTCTTTATTCTCGATTTTTTTTTTTTTTTCCGCTGGCCTTAAATGAATTGATAGAGTATGTCTAGTTAGTATTTCCTTTGTTTGTTTTCCCAGACTTTAATGTACATTTATCTCGGTTCAGTAAAATATGGAACTTTACACCAGTGAACGTGTCAGTGATATTATCTGTATGGTTAAGAGTCAAGCACTTATTTATATACCTGCTTTAGTAGCAGGGTTGCATTTGAATCATGTATAAACTGCAAAAGCATTGATATTGTAAAGTTCCTACAAGACAAAGAATTTCAAATATAATAGTTAAAGTAGTGGCATTACCTTTTGTAGGATAGGATATTGCTGTTGGGATTTGGTTTAGATGCTGGATTAACAAACCCATCCGGTGTCTGTATTGAAGCCACTTGTGTGCTGGCAATTTTTGCTCTTCTCTTTACACTTGTGTCTAAATTTACGTGGTCTCGGCCATCTTAGGACTGTTGCTGTGTCTTCTAATGATCTCTGTGCTGTAACTTTTTCCTTTGGGGGAAGGTAACCCCGTGGATCTCTGTCAAAGGTGTCAGTGAACAGAAGTTATTGGCATAATGGATCCAATTGTGCAAATAAATCTGCTGCTGCTGTCCCAGAGTGAACAAGCCTTTGCTTAAGTGCCCTGTCTGGTTTTCTTCCTGCCTGCGACTGATGGGGCCACGCTGGCTGAAAGCCATTTGCTTGTGCAGCTTGTCTTGCACGTGTGGTGAGGCTTGGTTGTGTTTTACTTTCTGCAGTGAACAAATCATTGGGCTCTCGCTGCCAGCCTGGTTTTGATAGCAGAGAGAGGCTGTCAGGGGCTGGCTGCTGGGAGGGAAAGAGCTCCACCAGGATGTTAGGTTTTTTGGAGTGTGGAAGTTTAGATTCAGAAACTTTGTCTAACTCCATTCTAACGGCCTGGGGCGATGCCAGGTGTTTGGAAGTTGTTGCCTGTGACCCTTTGTGCTTGTCCAGTAGTCATTCACTCTTTTGCAAGATTATTTGTAGGGAAATCGAAGTCCAAGAGGTGTGCTTTCAGAGCCTGTGAATTGTTCTCAGTTGCTTTTTGGACACCTGTGTGGCCTGATACCGGAGGTGCCTTGTAGGTGCCTGTGTGTGGGGCAGTGTGCGGAAAGAGAGCTGGCTCTGTTCTTAAAGTACGCTCTTCTCAACATGCCTACAGCTACCTTCTTTGAGTTAGAGCTCTGTTTTTAGCTCGGGTGTTCCTGTGCAGGGTAGAACACATTTTGGCCTTTTTGTCTTTGGCCTTTCTGTTTTGGCTCTCGGGGGATTTTGATGACTTCTTCTAGCATTTCCCTCTAGCCCTCCTTAGCATTAGAGTTGGTGAAAGTAGCCCTAGGAAGGCTTTTGTGCTCACTTATTTCAAATAAAATTTAATAAAATTGCATGTCCATAAAAAATTCTTTCTGCAAACTGTGGCAGGAGCTGGGAATGGAAAGCTTTAAATGTCATGGTAACACTGGGTGTGCTGCAGTGAAGGAAGTGTCTTGGGAGGTGTAGATACTGGGAAGTAGAAGCTTGCTGGATGTCCCTACAGCTCTGGGAACGTGACTTAGCTTCCGGGTTCCCAGTGCTGGCTGTGAAGGTACTTACCTGTAGTAACTTGTTGCATATTGTTGAAAACAACAACAACAAAACCTTTTCTCTTATGCAACTTCTGATTCAGCGGTACGTATCTGCATGTCTGTAGTTAGATCTGCGCTTTTTAGGAGTGACAACGTGATCAAGAAGTTTGCCCTTGGGTTTTGTATTGTGGCCTGTGACGCATTGCTAGTGTTCTAAAAAATCCTTCCTCAAAGGGACCTGTACTTAAAACTGCTTTGATTATGAGAATTGTAAGAAATGGTCACCTGGCTGTAGGTTTATAATCTAGTGAAAGGCCTGCATGTCTTTTGAATTCAAATTAAAGGAATTTTTTTTTCAGAATTCAGTTTTTCTTTGAACTGAAGAAACAGGAAAAACCTTTTAGGTACTTCAGTTTATAGAAGGGAAGGTTTTTAAAATTTTTATTTTTAAGAAGATGGTGACAAGAATGGGTAACCAGCTTGTGTAGGAGTATCCTCATTTTAGTTCTTCCTGCTCAGCACACTGTACGTATTGCATATGCACAGTGACCTCCTGGTGACTCTTACAAATAAAACTGAATTTATCTGTGTATTTATGGTTTGAGATACCATTTAGCAATATAAAGACCTCAACTGGTGTTGGTTTAATTGATGTTTTAGTTGGACAGATATCCAGGTGTGAAGTCAAATGATGTTGACTTCTGTGTTTTATGTTTTAAAATATTTTTTCATTTTTTTCTTCCCCCCATAAACTTGGAGATGATTTATTCTGAGCTATTAAGGAACACAGTATTTATTGTACGGTGAAGTACAGATGTACAATTGTGTTAATGTAAATTCAGTTACTGAATCTAGTGAAGAGTACTAAGTAAGTAGGATGTCAGTATAACAGTACATGCTGCTTCTCATTGCTGCTGACAAATCTGTTTTGGAAAATAGGTGTCATTACTAGTCTAAGTTATCTTCTGTAGGATTGCTTTCTTTTCTGGAGGGATACAGATGATATCACAATAGCTGTGTGTATGTGGCGGGTGTGGGGTTAAACATGCTCAAAATTGCAAAGGTGAGGAAACAAAACCAAATTTTTCTGATACTTATTGATTCACTCTAGTACTTACTGTATGTGCGATTGGAGTGCAGGTGTGTTGGGGTTTGGTTTTCACTCTTTTTAATGCCATTACTTAATGAATTAATGGATACAGTTATTTATTTAGTCTGTCAGTTTGCTTTTCCCATAGAAGATCATAATATCCCTTTTTCATTGCACTTGAGAAAAAGAAACTGGTTTGTACGGAGTTAAATAAGCACGTGTTATTACTGATTTCTTTAAGAGTACTTGACATGTGGCTTAAATGTTCCAGCCATGTGCTATTACATTGTAAAAATTCAGTAATTTTGAGAAGTGAGATTTGCAGGAAGGAATAAAAGCATTTACTTGATAAACTCAGTATTATCTGCCTTATGACTGTTACATGGATCACAGAAACTAAGACACTACTACTCTAAAACTAGTTGCTTGAACATGGCTATTTTGTAATTGATGTAAAGTTTTCAGCTACATCAAAAACACGCTATTCTGTTGTTGTGTTAGGTACTGAGCTTTGTCACAATACCTTCATGATGAGCTTAGGTTGGTCTTCCGGATCGTATGTAGTCATCAGGCTTTACATTTCATTTATAGAAAATGCTTATGAGCACCTTTTAATGTACTGTAATCTTATTAAGCTGAGTTGCTGGTGTTTTGTGTTATGTTTGTTCCTTGTATCCCTTCATGCTGCAGGAAATAGTTGATCATAAATATAGTCTTGACTATTCTTGATTTAAGAAAAAAGCTTTGTAAGTACATTGAATAATGCATACTGTATTACATTTGGCTGTGTACAAAATGTAGTGCTCTGCTGTGTATTTACACTTCTTCAGCGTCTGAATCTAAGTTCTATTTACTGTGGAATTAATTATTTTGGGGAATGTTTCATTTCCATCTGGTAATATCAATATCTTCAAAGGTACAAACAAAGTAGTTTGGTGATTTTCATTAGACTGCTTTTCACTTACATCCTTGAGACTTTTCTGAAAATCCTTCTTTAACAGTTCTTGACATCGCTACCTCAAGGCGTTGAGCCAGCGTGTGCAGACGCAAGGGAGCAGACCTGAGTTTGAATCCCAGACTGCTCGCTCCAGGAGGCATTTTGCTCAGATCCTTAGGGGAATGTTGACCTTGTCTTTCTGAAAAAAAGTGGCACCTGCTGGCTAACCAGGAGGGGCTTTGAGGGATTTTGGAAGAGGGTAGTTAGGTCTTGGCAGGCTGTGATACAAAACTTGGGGTTGTGAGGGCTAAAGTACTTGGCTCAAGGAGTGGATGGATAGAAAACAAATAGAAATTAAGATCCTTGTGAGAGAAGCACTGTTTCAATCCATATCTGATGTTCTTTATTCAGGTCTTGGCACTTACAATATGATTTTCCTTGGTGTTCCCTGTGTCTCATTTCTTTGGATTGTGCTGCAGAACATTTGGACCAGCTGTGTGCAGAAGTAGTGCCTCAAATAGGTGATGTTAATTAAAACAAAACAATGGTAACTTGATTATTTTGAAGTAAATAATTACTTTCCTATAAAGCAGCCTAATGTGGAGGGATCTCATCAATTCTCTAAGTTGTTAATTTCTAGTTTAGTAGAATGAAAATAGACCAACAAACAACTCTGATTTCTGTTTGCAAGGTCAGTATATAAAATGCTATTCACAGCTTTTTATCTCATTTTGTAGTTTTATGGTCTGTGTATCTAATGAAAACAAATATATTTGGTAGGGAGCAATGAGATTTCATGCTGTTATTTCCAGAAGATTGCTAATACAATACAAAACCAGTGTTTGTCTTTTTTGTTAGATTTACTTAGACTTAATCACAGCTATTGTGCAGTTTTGAGCCAAGGGTAAAAATGCACAGGATTGTGTTTAAGCGGAGCTCCTTTCTCTTCATCCGTTCACTAAAAAAAAAAAAAAAAAAAAGGGGGAAAAAAAATTAAATCTTCAGATGCAGGAGAGTGGGTTGTATAGAAAGGACAGGAGATATAATTTCTATTTTATACAGGTCCAAATCAGCATTTTTAAAAAATAAGTGATCGAGTTATTGAATGTTAAATTCTAGACTGCATTTATTGGGGTAAATTGCTTATAATTCTGGAAGCACTGATCCTGATAGGAAAGAGTGATAATTAGTTTCTTCTATGGACAGAGTTGCTGTTATTAGCTGTGCTCCACATGTTTGCTTCCCCTGTGGCATTCCTTGGGGTGCAGCAGATGGATGAACAAGGGGCAGAGGTAATGTGTGCCATGATCTGCTGCTGCTTTCCCCGGGGATAATTCTAGAATGCTGATCTCTTCTTTCCTTGTTTTTTTTTTTTAACTCTTTTTCTTTCTCTTTTCCAGCAACTTTGAGATGTATCAGAATTAATTTATGGTATTGCTCCTTTGTAATCCAGTAATCCAATCATTTAATATCAATATGTTAATATCTTCAAGGGTGGGCTGTTGCATGTGTGCTGGTATCTTAAATCGTACAAAGTCAGTATCAAGCTTAAATAGTTTGTTCTGTGAGGTTGTGGTGTTAATATTCTGTTGCCTGTTTTATCTGATCTTTTGTAACTTGTTCAACTCCTTTTAAATTGGAAAATGTATATTGTTGTGTCACCTGGATGACAGAATGGAGCCTGTTATTCAATAGAATTGTCCTTTTTATTTAGATTTATCCAAGTAATCTCTGCTCTAATTTTCCTTTCTGCTCTTGAGTAAAGTGCAGGCAGAGGTCATGTGTGGGATTTTGGTTTTCTATTTTTAAAGCCAAATCTATTCAAGGGAGTAATGTAGACCACCTTGCCTGTTTGCTGCCCAAAAAAGGAGAGTCCTGCTTAGGTGAGACCTGGAAGAGGCGGACTTTCCGGTGCTCCAGCTAGGAGGAAGGCCAGCACTGATGCAGCAGCTCTCACCTGGTGGCACAGCTGGTGTGTACGCATACACTGATGATTAGAAGATATTTTCTTTGGTGCTTCCAAGTAAAAACACTTTGTTTATATCTGTCTCTTGTTTTTCCTTGTTCTTTACTTGTTTACTCTCCCTCCCAACCCGTCTCACTCCCAAGGACTCCTCTTGCTTGTTTTGCAGCCATCACTTTTTTTTTTCCTGCCTCCTTTTAGTCTCATTTTTATTCCAGCAGTCATTGATAAAAACTGTTGTTTTCTCTGTTTGAATCTAGTTGGGATATTATGTAATATGAAAAAACTTCTGGTGAAGTAATTATTACCTGTTCCCATCTTTGCTGAATGAAATGCTTGCCTCTAAGAAGCAAAGTCTGGGCGTGTGGCTTGTGTGTAAACTTGGGGAGCAGATCACAGCTTCTTGCCCTTTGGAGTGCACAGTACGTAGTGGCTTGGGGTGCTGAGATGTGTCTGTAGAGCTCTGTGGTACTGCCTGGTCATCTTGGTGTGTGCTGAAAGCTGTCAATTTCTCTCCTAGGTTTCAGCTTGTTTTGAAATGGGGTGTGGAACCAACAGTGTTTTGCTGACTTATTTCTGCCCCTAAAGGCTGCTTTGGAGTGTTAAAGTAAGAAAAACTATGTTTTACTAGGACTCCTAGGAGAGATTATACTGATGTGAAATTTAATAATAAAAAAAGTTGAATGTTTAGACTCCCTGAATTGTCACACAGGAAAAACAGAGTGAAAGCCAAGCTGCTGCTGGTGGTGGTGGCATTTTGGCACCTGGTTTTGGACGTGCTAGTGCCATAGAAAATTGCCAAGTGAAGAGAGCAAAGGCATCTGAAAAAAAAAGCAGGAGAGTAAATGGAAAGTAATGGAAGTCTACATATTACAGTCTTGGTTTTGAACTTTGTAACTTTTTAAATGAAGGTATGAGTCTCTGTCAAGTTTGCTTTCTATCTGAGTAGATAGGGTAGTGATGGCTTGGTACCCGTGAATGAAACTGTACTTCAGATCATAAGTTTACCAGGTCAGAGAGAATGAAATCAGATGGTGTGAAGTCAGGATATAGCGCATATATATATATATGAACTTCCTATATTTATAAAAAGAAATGTAAAATCTTTCTAGTATCTAATGATTCTTCCTTAAATCTTTATTGAAATTCTGGCTAGAATTTTGTTCTGAGTGCCTTAGATTTACATGTCAAATACCTAAACTAAACTCATGATAGATGTCTACCTGGCTAAACCTGAATTGCCAGACTAAACTTGTGGTTGCCAGACATGTAGGAGGTTATACTGCTGATCAGGGGAGAAGAGATTGATGGCAGTGAAGCACTGGATTGACCCACCCCTCATTAAGCTGCGCAGGGAAAAAAACCCCAAACCCAAAGACCCATCATGAATGATGGCAATGAATGCTTTCCAAGAGAACACTTCCGAAGTGGCTGTCCTTGTATCCCTTTAATTTTATTGTTTTTTAAATTTTCCTTTCTGATACAGTGCCCCAGAAAATGTTTAGGTTTGTGGAACGACTGTAACTGAAGGCACTTAGCTGTGACAATGAGGAAAGTGTAGTGTTCAGCACAGAGGTTTAATGAGTTTGCATGAATTCAGCTGAATCTTAAGTAGAACCATTGTTTTAGATTAAACAATATCTGGAATAAATTTCAAGTTTTTCTATGTATGAGTCATCACAAACACAAATAGGTCAAACTTGAAGTGAAAACAAAGTTCTTCTTTCCCTGTGGCTCCTGTTAAAAGCTTGGATGTTGGTGTCTGTCATCTAATGTTGGATGAATACCCCTCTTCTGTTTTATCTCCCTTATTCTTGCACCTCTTCAACATTCTACCATAGTATTTTGTCTATATATGTATTATAATAAATCATTTTATAGAACATTGGCAGTATTGTGCTTAATTAAACACTAATACACTGCTGTAGCAGATCATGAAAATACACATTTCTGTTTGGTATTGCTAAATGACGGGTTGCTTTATTTATCTGGACAATCAGTTTAGCAACTCTTATTTTGCGGATTCTGTTGCCTGTATGCTAAGATATGGAGAGAATAATTCTAAAGAAATATTGCTCTCTTCTGGAATTAATGTCTGCCTCTTGCGTTCTGGAATCACTCATTAGAGAGAGCAGACCTGTTTCAGGGTTCTTTTTCTTCTTCTTACTCTATTAAAGTGTCTTCTGTTTTTAAAAAGTCTGCTAAAATCTTCTAACTTTTGGTGACAGAGCTAGTTTCTGATTTCTGTGATTAAATTGCTTCTTATGAAACTGACTTTTTTACTAAGAAGTCAGAAGAAATGCTGTTTGCAGTGATGGAACTATTGATTTCTCCAGTGAGGTTTTTTTCCAGTGTGCCAGATATTAATGGCTGATTGAAAAATTCTACAGATACCTTGAGGTTTGGGTATTTTTTTATTTGTTTGTTTAGATTTTTTTTCAGGCTCAGCTTTGACCTGCATCTTAAGAAACTTTGTGTAAATGGTGAAATGCAGCCTTACAAGAAAGAGGAGGGATACTTCTGTATTATAGCTCAACCATTTGAAACCATTTCAGAGATTCATTTCAGAGATTAGTGAACTTTCTCCAACTCTAGATCAAATTGGTTTTACTCTTAATTCCTTTCAGATGGTTTTTGTTTACAACTGAGTCAGAAGGGCTTTTGCTGAATTCTTCATATGCACCTGGGAACTTGAGTGAAAACAGCTTAGCAAAAACTTCTACTTTATTGGGAAGAGAGTGAACTTTTTTTATATGAATATATAGCTTCTTAACTTCTGTAAAGAAATTGCTTGGTCAGGTTCACTCTTTTGAAGTGCTGAGACAGATGTAGCGTTGGAAGTTTCCTGTCGGCACTTTGTAGGAATCCACAGTATTCTAAGGGAAATTAGTGACTTGAAACTGAGGTGAATCTCCCTGGTTAGCTCTGCAAGTTTGTCACCAGGGACATCAAATTTGCTTATACTCTCTCTGTTTGGCTCTTTTGTGTGTGTGTGTTAAATAGATATTTTTGCTGTGTACTTCAGTAGAAAAACGCCTTCTGCAGTTTTAAAATAATTTGTNTAGTGAACTTTCTCCAACTCTAGATCAAATTGGTTTTACTCTTAATTCCTTTCAGATGGTTTTTGTTTACAACTGAGTCAGAAGGGCTTTTGCTGAATTCTTCATATGCACCTGGGAACTTGAGTGAAAACAGCTTAGCAAAAACTTCTACTTTATTGGGAAGAGAGTGAACTTTTTTATATCAATATATAGCTTCTTAACTTCTGTAAAGAAATTGCTTGGTCAGGTTCACTCTTTTGAAGTGCTGAGACAGATGTAGCGTTGGAAGTTTCCTGTCGGCACTTTGTAGGAATCCACAGTATTCTAAGGGAAATTAGTGACTTGAAACTGAGGTGAATCTCCATGGTTAGCTCTGCAAGTTTGTCACCAGGGACATCAAATTTGCTTATACTCTCTCTGTTTGGCTCTTTTGTGTGTGTGTGTTAAATAGATATTTTTGCTGTGTACTTCAGTAGAAAAACGCCTTCTGCAGTTTTAAAATAATTTGTGAATTTCAGGGAATTTTTTTTTTCTTTTCTGGTTTTAACTTGGATTCTTGAACTGGAATGACTAGAGAAAGTAGTGATTTATTTGGATGATAGTTTTTATATATTGCTTTTAATACACACACATATATATGTATTTTCTGGATTGTGGAACCATTTCAGACTTTTATATTTTCTTTCAATGTGTTTTTCTTATCTACTTTGCTACTACGTAATAGAGATGTGGGTACGCAGGAGAAATCTGTTGACAAGGAAATTGCACCTTCTGTCTGAGGTTTGCGGTGTTTCTAGCACTGTGATTGCAAGTATTTTTCATTTGAAGACAAACAGAAGACATCCTTTATGAGACAGGATGCCAAGGAAGTTTTTTAATCAATGCTAATCTCTGTAAGGTGCTCAGAATGGCAGAGTCCTTGAGTGCTGCCTAACATGAGGTGCCACTGAGGCTGTAGGGAGGCAGTCTGTGTCACCACATCCAGTGGTTCTGGCAGGGATAGGGAAAGATCACGTTTGCCAGCTAGAGCGGTGTTTATTCCAGACTGTGGCAGACAATCCAGAGTAGTGTGTAGCCTGGCATGAAACTGGGGATGCTGCTGCGTACTACTGATGGTGGTAGTCAGCAAAAAAGTTTTGCTCTGCAGTAGTTGCTCTGTTGTTTGATAGCTTCACTGTGGATCTGAACAGTGTGAGATGTTTAATATTCTGATCATGCACTTAAGTAATTCCTTCACACTCTGGCTGTTTAAATAGGCTGAAGAGTGCAGACGTTCTTTATGCAGGGAGTTCTGATAGGATTTCTCAAAGGTTGTGAAATGCGAAGAACTTTTTCCTTTATAGTTGGATAACACGAGTGTTCCAGATTAGCAGATGGATTCCTTGTTTTTAATGCAAAAGTTTCAGACAGCCAAGACTATGACTTGGTAGAAGCAGGTCCATGAACAAACCCTTTGTCAGATCAACCTGTTGACCATTGCTGCTAGCCTCTGCCACCTGGGTGATTGTCTGGAGACGGAATTATTTGTATAACTGACAGACAGATCCAAATGCAGGAACTGGATGTGTGTTGAAGAGGATGGAAACTTGGAGAAAAACTGTTTCCCAAAGGGTAGGATTAGGAATCAGGAAATAAGTAATCACCTGTAGCATGTCCTTAAGACCAAATACAATGGTAAACAAACATAAGATAATACGGGTATAGTATTTAAAAAACAGGGTGTTAGTGCTTCAGGGTGAAGCACAATTTTGTTTAAATTGAGCCATTTCAGAGCAAAAATATGATTTCTGCATCCTACTTGCTAAGTAGATATAACTTTTTCCTGACTTATAGTGTTGATGTCTGACTATTTTTTGAAAACTTTTGAATTCCAAACCGAAGTAGATGAATTAGACATTAATGTTACTGCTGGAGGCTTGTTAGATTTCTTTTTCTTTTTCCCCTCTTTTTTTGCAACTAACCTTTTTTTTGTGGAAAAAAATATCATCACTGAGTGTTTCCTTTTCAGTTTCATAACTTAAAATCAGGTTTCTTCTCTCTTCTTCATGCAAGGAGCAACTGCATCTGCAGTGCCTGAGACAACATAGAAGAATTACATGTACTCAAAAGAAACAAATGAGAGATTTTATGTAGCAGGTGTTTTCCATGCTAGTTTCCTGCTGAAATCAATAGAAAGTTGTGACTGAACCTGGTGTCTTGCCTGGTGTGTGTGTCATACACTTTCAGAGAAAAGATGCAAGGACCATGTTCTCATGATCCTCTTCATCTTATAGCATATTAATAATGCATGTCCTCTTCTAGCTAACTCATTTTCATCATCTGGTAAAAGAGATCTTAATTGTTGTAGAGTATGTATTTTAAATTTTTGAATTGTGTTTGAGCATGTATTTCTCAGTCTTCCAGAAAGACCTTTACTATAGCATATACATTTTGTGATATGAGTTGAGCAAAACTCTGGGATCTGGGAAGTAATTTTGCCATTTGATTTCTTAGGGAAAACTTTGTGTGTAAATGTGAAAGTAGGCTGTGCCATCTATGTATTTGTTTTCCTAATCAAGTATCTATAGAATTGTTGACATTAAGTTCATTAAACAACTAGTCACGGTGGTATGTCTTTTCTGCATAGAAAACTGGTTTTATTCAAGTATTACTCCTGTGATGAACCAGTTCAGGAATTCTGTTTGTTTTCTTCTGCTTCCACACTGTAATTATCAGAGCAAAATTATTCCTGTGCTCTTTATCAAAAGGACAGAGAAGAATGCATGCACGTACATAGGTGTGTTAGATAATCGTTGTTCAACACACATAGTATGAAGTTACTCCTAAATAGACAATTGGACATATTTTGCTCCATTTTTACTGGTACACTTTTAGAATACTGACCTCTACAGGTAGTTCATTCTTCATCTTTAGGCTGCTGGTGGCCTTGAATTACAAAATAAATCCTACAGAGACATTTTTCCTTTCCAATGAGGCTGACAACAATCAAGGGTCAAAGAAAACACTAGTGAAATCCTAGCTAGAGCAGGTGGCTCTTATTTCCCCCTGTTTCTCATCAGTAGCAGATTGCTTCCCACCCCCCATAACTGGTTTCTGTGCTATAACCATATTTGCAATCACAGAGTTCAGACAGAACATTGCACTTAGAAGTATTCCATCATCTAAGAGTGTTCATGAAGTTGATTTCTAGACTTGTTCCAGATACTTTCTCTTGTTGAAATAGATGCTGTCTGTGGAAACATTATGTATTGTAGGTTTTTAGTGAACTTGTGTAGATTATCCATCCTTTTTAACTTTGGTATCCTTAATGCTTTGAGGATGAAGTACTTCTGTCTGTGCTTTGAGTTGCTTGATGTGATTGAGATTCAGTTTGGAGCTCTCGGTGCTGTTGACAAGGTGCTGTGATTGAGCTCATCAGCCCTGCTATGCACTGGCTGTGGTCTGGAAGCTTAACAGCCCTACGATTGCTGCAGTTACAGGCTTCTAATTTTGGAGCTGTTTTAAAAATGGTCTCGAGTGGATTTTCTTGTGTAAAAGATGGCATGCACATAATAATGACACTGTTGTAATTGTAGTCGGTGTTTTTTTTAGGCCAAGTGTGGAGTCTGATAGACCTGTTTGAAATACAGATGTTCCCTTCTATGATTTTTGTATTTTCCATTTGGCAGAAAATTTATCATTAGGATTTAATATAATCTTGCAAATCTTGTGTTAGAATGAGGGCGTTTTAGGTTTTTAAGAGTTCTTAAAATTAGCTCTCACATAATTCAGAGGCCTCACAGATCTGAAGGTGTCCCACCATGTATGAAGTTTTTGTTCCCTTGAAACCTTATTTAATAAAAGCAGGTATAGATTGTTTCTCCATGCCTTTTTTGTCTGTTATTCTGCCTTCTTTTTAGTGTGATATTTCACAGTGTTTTTTGGGGGGTCGTGGGTTTTTTTGGTTTGTTTTGTTTTTTAGTTTTCTCTTGTTTCTCCTGTAATAGATTCAGCATTAAGAGAATTATATACTCTCAGTCCTTTAGGAAAATGAAAACTAGGCTAAAGAGATGTTAGCAGCTGAAGCATGTACAATGTTATGGTTTCTTGATAATTGGTTAAGAATATATATCTTACTCAAGGCAAGTTATGCCCCTGATATTTAAAAATTCGGTAGTTGACAACGT
Organism: Syrrhaptes paradoxus; assembly: GCA_013400615.1. Lineage (NCBI taxonomy): Eukaryota > Metazoa > Chordata > Aves > Pterocliformes > Pteroclidae > Syrrhaptes > Syrrhaptes paradoxus. Next base: position 34,069 of record VZTO01019338.1, on the reverse strand, counting down.
GAAAGGAAATGGCTTCAGATTTATTTCTTGGGGTTTTTTTTTTTTTTTTTTAAAGAAAAGCCAAGCAAGGAATAAAATCCTAACGACAATCCGTATTCTCTAATGTCAAGTTGATGTTGTAATTGGCGATGTACACAGAATTTTTTTAAACTCCAGATTGGATATATATGCCTGGGTGATGTGCATGTTTACTCCCTTTGTGTGACCTCTTCAGTATAAGCTTTACACCTCTGGATACGTGCAATGAAGTAGAGCAGAATTGCTACTGGAGCTATTTGTACTTGAATTTTTATATTTGTTTCACATGCATCCTGCCAGGTGCCTTAATGTGTATTTGTTTAATTCACTGGGCTTTCATACCACTTGTGACAATCCGATGAAGTACTTGTGTTGGTTTGGCTGTCAGGGAAATCCCTCATGTGTCTGTGGAATGGGCACAAAAGGACCCGAGCGTTTTCTAGTACAGCCCTTCGGTTATGTGGCATGTCACATTTGTTTGAATTCAGGTGAAGAGCATTTAGTTATGAATTCTTTAATTTACAAGTATTTCTTAATTTCTTAAAAGTATGGGGGCCAGCCTTTTCTAAAGGACTGTGCTCTGCGCTTCTAGTCCATGTGAAGGTGTGTGGTGGAACTGCACGGGATATTCGTTCTGAGCTGCTCTGTTCCACCTGTGAACCTTCAGAATGCTCTCTTGATGTTTTTCTTCTGAACCCTTCACATGTAAATTGGGATGTGAAGAGACATTTGCCTTGTTGCCCTTTCACAAAATGTGATCTGCAAAACACTTAAGTATGTTGAAGGGTGGTAATATCCCTTGTGATTGGAATATAATGAATTATTTCCCAAATATGGAGTCATAGTTGTCTCTTTTGAAAAGGCAGAAACTGTGTTTTCATTTTTGTTATTTTACGTATTTAACAGAATGTGAAGAGTCTTGTCTTTTGTTAAAATTACTTGATAATGCTTATAAATGGTAACATTTTATTTTTAGTGACTGAGCAGAGCTGGGCACTTATACAAATTTCATCGTATTGATGTGTTGGAGTATGAAAAAGTGAAGCGAAGTCTGAAAGCTGTTACTAGAGCTAAAAGCAGCAACTTAAAGAGAACTGAATGCAGGATTTAAGTCCAACAAAATTTAAAGTCACCACCCAGAGAGACGATGTGTTTAAATTGGCTTGTTTCGGCAGTGCTTAATATTCTGAAATACAAAAGAGAAAGTGGGCTGTAGTAATTTATAGAAGCTACTTATTTGGTACATGGAACCGAAGACTTGTTTTGGCTAAAATTCAAAGTGTACTTAAATTTTTATTTTTTAATACTCTTTTTGTCTTTTTAGTCACAGAAGAAACAGAGGGAAGGAAAATTCTTGGGTTTTGTTGCCATTTACTTTGAAGTAATTTCCTCTTCCTTGAAATTTTGGCTAAAATTCTAGCAATAAAGTATATGTGCGAGTGTTCTGGTGGTGTTGAACTTCCTGGTAACCTTGTTTCTACCCTAACACTGAGCAGATTTGATAGTTTTAAGATTTTATGAAGCTTATTGGTGTTTAATGTAATTCAAACATGCATTTAGTCAGTTATTTTTCTCGCACACTGGTATAGTATCAATGGCCCAATAAAGTCAGTGGTCCCAAAGCAGACTGCAGGATTTTATGCATCACCATCTCGTGATGTCTTTTTCTTCCCTTTCCCACTGAAGAAATCACTGTGTTTTACAAGTATGTCCACTCTCAGAGCTAGCATGAGCTTGAAAAGGATGGCCTGGCTTCTCCGGCCCTTCGTGCAGCCTTGACTTTGTCCTTGTCTGATTCTTGTGCTCCCCCCTTCCTTTCTGCCAGCACTGGTGTTCTTCTGGCCCACTAGTGAAACACTTCTGAGAGTTAATCTGGTCAGAAACCAACAAGGGTTCTATCTATGGTTGTGTTTGCCGCTAGTTTCTTCCTGGACTGGTTTACTCTGGGATTAAACTTACTGTATTTATCCTAATTTTAATGCAAAATCATTAGTTTCTGTGTTCTTGTTAAACATCCCTAGAAATCTCTTCTTAATTTTAAGGTGTGATTTTTACAGAAATTAAGTTGCGTGACTGGTGCTTTTGTAGAGGGAGAGAATTTTAAAACATCCTGGGAGGAGGAATTTTAACAAGTTATTGATTACTACTTGCTTTTTGACTACAGACTATTCAAGTGAATGTTTGAAGTGTTAATACTGTATTACTATTGTAGGAAGGATAGTTACCAGGTAAGGGTGCTTTTCGCTGCAGAAAGACTGTCTGCTGCATTTTATTGGCTTTCAGCGTGTCCTAGCTCTAACCTCCACAACTGCTGTAACAGCATACTTGGAGAAGCAGCAGCAATTTTTTTTTTGTTTCTTCAAATTGCAACTTGTCCTCATTGAAAAAAGAGGGGAAAAAAAAGACAGAGGCATAAATGCACTTTGTTAACAGCAGCAGGTATGTCAGTTCCAGCTGTAATGTTGTTGGAGAATGAAACCAATTCAAAATGGGGTTACTTGAACAGAAATTCCAGTTCGAACTTCTCCATCAAAGCCCTGCGTCTGCAGTGTGTATAGTTCGAAGTGTGTTTTAGCTCGTATAACACGTTACAAGAAAAGCATTGAAACCTTGCATTTCTATAAAAAGTGTGATATTTAGGATTTAAGCCAAGGAGAAATGTTATGTAGTCTGGCCAGACTACGGAGTATTAAAGGAAAAGTTAGCAGAAAGAATAAAAGGAAGAGCAGCGAAGTCTTCAAATGGGGGGGGAAGTCTTTCTTTTGGTTAGGAAGTAAAGATGGAGAAATCTCAACATCTTCACTAGCAAATGTAGATATTTCTGGACTCATTTCCATCAGACCCAGATCCTGCCAGATTTAGTAGTTATTTTCTGGAATAGAAAAACAAGTTATTTTTCTATTAATTAGTATGATTCTACTTTTAAGTTCTTTTCAGAGTAGTTGGATGTTTCTGCTAATTAGCAGTGTTATACTGTTGTAAATATTCTTCAGCATTTAAAGATCACAGTGCTGAACAGGGAGTCTTGACTCCTCTAGAGTTGTTATTTCTTTGTTAGTGATCCTCTAAAAGTCTTAACCTTGTTGTTGGAAGGTAGTCTTTCCAGACTTGTAAGCTGTAACCACATGGATAGACTAGCAGAAGAATGTTAAAACGCAGATGATCTTGAAGTGCATCAGAAATCAGTAGATGAGCTAATACCTTTTGCTTCTGAAGGAAGACACTAGTGAGTGCAGGCGTCGAGCAACTGATGCCTTCAGTGAGCTGTGTGAGAGGTCTGGGTTCAGTGGGAGAACAGCCTTTCCTTTAAATAGAGGGGGAGAGTGGAAATGGCTGATGAACAGAAACAGCTTTGGGGGCTGAAGGTACGCTAGGCTCCCTCGGACACCTCAGTTGCTGCAGTACTGCTCTGTTAACATCAGGCTGTAATCTTCCTTCCACCTCGGCTGTTGATGCAGGAGACAGAACTGTGTCAGACCAGCTTTCCAGCACTGTGGGCACGCCATCGCTTACTGCCACTCGCAGAAAGGGAGCTGTCAACACACAGCCTGACTCAGCAGGCAGGTAACAGCCCAGGCAGCAAGGAGCTTGACTCAGCAAATGTTTGGGCAGATACAGTGATGTCTGTGAAATTTGAAGACAGATTTCTCTCCTTTGACAGAGAAGGTCACGTTTTCTTACTTTGAGAACAAGGCTCAAAAATACCAATAAATTCTTTGTCAGAGAAGTGGTTGGAAGAAATGTCTGGACGTTGAGGGAAGAAAAGTTTCTTGGGTTTTTTGTTTGTTTGGGTTTGTTGGGTTTTTTTAAGGTGTCTGAGGGCCCTGCTGGCAGTAGAGGCTGTGCCAGATCTCCGTTGTTTGTTTGGACTGGATTCTGGCTATGACTTCTGGAAGTAATGGAATTATTGAGAACTGTTGGTTTTGGACCTCTGCAAAAGAAGGACATCTGGCAGGAGCTTTGCTGCATTCCAGCTCGCTTGTGGAGGGGAAGCACTAGTTAGTACAAAATGTGTACTGGAAAAAGTAATCCTTGATACTGGAGGCTAATGCTAGCTTCCCTCAGCTCAAATTCTCAACTGTGTAAATGCAGGTAGAGATGCTTCTTGAAGATTTTTAATAGCTTACTTTAAACATGTTTTTTTTCTCTGTGCCTAAAATAATAGAAGCAAACCCATTTTGCTCTAGGCAGTTTTTCTGAGGGAATAGGTGCTGTCTTTCCCTTGGTCAAACCAGCAGGGCACCTCCTTGTGCTGCAGGGCAAATGGTGAGCAAAACCTTGCAAAAACTTCTTTCTTGGATGAAAATGGAGAAGTATGGAGGGTTTCTTCTTGATTTTTGGCAAAAGAAGAGAGAGATCAGTGAGCCAGGTTGTAATAATTATCTAAATCAACATTAGCTGTATTTATTCTCTTGTTTTTTCACACGGAGATGGGGCAGGCTAGCTCCAAGTTCTGGCTTAGATGAGTAGATGTGCAGTGCTTGCATTAACCATTAAGCATTCTTCCTTCCCTGTTTACTGAACAGATAAATTTTGGGTTTAGAGTTAAAAGATGATGTTTAATGCTGACATGTTAATATAATAGACACTTTTCCCCAACTGAATGGAAAGAGCCAGAATTCTCTCATGAAGAACTCATGTTCACACAGCCCCTGATGTATCTTCTGTTTGGTTCAGTAACCAGAGTTCAGTCCTGTGGGTGAGTCTGTTAGATGTGCTCTTCAGAACAAGCAATCGTTCAAAATCTTCTTTTTAAATATATACCTGTCTAGTGGTAAACCTGAAAACTGTTCAGACTTCTTTGTGTTTTACTTGCTTTGTTTTATGAAAAACATGAGATGTTAGTGTATTGCTCTTTTAATATGAGATGCCGTGCTGCTGTTAATAGACAGACTTTAGATTTCAGTAGTACAGGGTAGCCAAAAATCTGATACAGTCATACGATGTACCTTAGCAAAGTATAGGTTTTCTTCCACATACTTGGTCTACATCTTCTGAAGAACAGACTGAGACTTGTGTGATCTGGACTGCATATCTGTAACTATCTTTGTTTCCAATCATGGAAGTGTAAATGTGGAATTCCATTGGTGTTTCCTTGGCTATACTGTATACTATACTTGCCATTTTACTTAAAGCTCAAAATCCTGGTTCGCTAAGTTGCAAGGTTTTTGTTTGATACTTTATTTCTCCTCAGGTTTACCTATGTGAATTCAGAAATTCAAAATATATTTCTCACAAGTGTATTTTTTCATCTCTTCTTTTTTTGTTTCCCTCTGCTTGGTATGTCAGAGGGTTTCCTTTTCCTTAAAAGATTTGAGTGTTAATTAATGCATTCATCATCTTTAAATGTCAACAAAGTACTTTTAATTTGTTGCAATTGGATAATTTTAATTGTATGTATGTAAAGGTGCACGACAGTCATCAACCCTCCGTAAGGGTACTGACCTCAGGTACTTGGAGTTTGTTTTCAGGAGGGTCGAAGTTTTCTGGACGGCTTGTGATGCAGTAAATGGCTGGGAGCACTTTTTAACATTTTTAGACACGTAGTTAGAAAAGCTGCCACACTGGCAGTGCTTTCTGTGCTCGTGAGAGTTAGCGCCTCGGTTACCCACTGCGTAACTGGGGTTGTGTTGTGCTCTGGTACCGGAATGGGCAGGTCTCGGTACCGGTTTAATACAGTTGGTCACAGTAGCTGTTGACTGTGAGGCTATATTTGAATATTTTTGGCCTGGTGTGTGCAGTCTTGTGACCCTGGCTTTGATTTAGTGTATATATAAATATATATATTTTTTAAAGTGTGGTTATATACGGCTGTTGAGTCATAACTGGAGCAACTACAGGGAAATTTGCCAGCAGAATGGATTACTATAGCTAGTATTGTAGGGCTGAGACTTGCTTGGTAGAGCTGTTCCATCTGATACTTCATGGTTTGATACAGAGGAGAATAAGCAGCATGACACAATTTAACAGCAGTTTAGCTGTGTGTGTGTTTGCATGTGAATAAAAGCCCTGGGTTGTGTCCCTGATGAAGGCTGGATCTCTGAGCTGATTTGCTTTATTCACATTTGTAACCAGGGAGGTTTCAAAACATACTCTGTGCACACATGCAAGTATTATTCATATATGGGATATAATCCATGAAGATTAGCGTTTTAATTTTTCTTTTAGAATTTTAGCTTTAAATTGAATGGAAGAATAATATTAAAACTTGTATTAATAACAGGAAATATTTTTTCAGGGGTAAAGAATAGCTTTACTGTGTAGTGCGCTACGCACCTCTGTGGATTTGTAAGGAAATTCCTTTTTTAAATCGGTTTAAATGCTAATTTGTATAGTTTGTGTCGTTAGCTTATGCTTGAACGGTCTGAATAAACATCCACAAATAACAAACCTACTGCATAGAGCATATTACACACGGTATTGTAAATATGCTCTCCTCTTTGAACTCTGCCTGATGTACTTTCTCTGGCAAGATGGGTGTAGCAATATGCAGTTTCCTGGTTTAGTACAATTTTGGTGGGAAATGCCAGTTCCAATTTTATTTTGAGCAGGTTGTATAGAATTGAAAGTGTCCAGGTCACGCCAGGTCACTCGGTGTGTTTGGTGATTCGGAGTCTAGGAAGCAGAGACTGAGGAGAGAGGAGCAAGTAACTTCTGATGTTTCTGTGAGAGCAGTGCTATTCCAGAGTTAATAACCTGGTGGTGTTCTCAGGAAATACATGGGCCTTATGGAAAGAAATGAATAGGATTGTTTGCGAAATTAAGTTAAAAGTACCAATTCCCTTTTTTTTTTTAATAGCAAATTGTATTTAGGTAATGAGTGGATACAAATCTAGAACATACTTGATAGTCATATGGAAACTGTATTACCGGTGCTGACTTTTGATGTTAATAGACACTGTTAAAGCAAATGGAAGCTTTTCATCAGTTTGCCTGAACCAGCATTATTTTTTTTTCCATTTTCTTCTGACTTTATACAATGTAAGTATTTTGTTGTATTGAAAAAAGTTCAAGTATACACCTCAAAGTTGTGTTCTGACTTGAGAAAATACTGGTTTTGCAAATCATTTTCTGTATGGAAGTGTAGGTTTTAAAGATTTTTTCATAAAGAGATAATTCAATTGCTGATAGGTTTTAGGTTACCACTCATTTTGGTCTGAGTTTTGGTTACTGCCCAGGCAAGTTGTGTAATTGTTGTACATTCCTCTCATTTTACTAATGCTGTTCTACTCAACTTTTAATTGTGGTTGCTTATTCTGGGGACAGAAATTAACTTTCTATAGCGTATCTTACTGCCTATTCTTAAAATAATTTCCATAAGGACTGGCATAGCGGGTGTTTATTCTTTGCTGTGCCAGATGATCATGCTCTGAGATTCTCCAGAATAAGCAATGTTTCAAAAATGCAAATTAATTTATTTACTATTAATAATCACTGCTGATATTTCAAACAGATCTTACAAACTGATCTTTGCAAAGAAACACATTCAAATGGCAGCTAGTGTTCTGTGGGTAGTAATTGAGATAACCAATGTCTCTTCAGGGCGGCTTCAAACCCTGCAGCGCTTGTTGTGCTTTGAAATGTCTGTCCTGAGAGGCTGGGAGCTAACGGCCTCAGCCCTGGTGGTGATAAACCTGACTGGGCGGGTGGGGAAGGATATTGGAACTAACAGCTGTGCCCAGGAGAAATCTCACTTGTAGACCACACGATGGATTAAGTGTTCAGTCTGCGGCTCCGTGGGGCAATACAGGGAGGTGAGTGAGGAGCATCATGCAATTTAATAAAATTATCTGGGGAGGTTTCCTGAAGGAATGGTAGTGCCCAGAGTTTGTACCAGACGACTCTGACTGAAGATAGTGTTTCTGTGACAGATCCATAGCACTTCCATTCATCTTCTCTGGAGCGAAAGGTACAGCAAGGGATACTGCTCTGCTCCTCCTACCAGTGCCTCTAACAAACAACTCTGTTACTGGGAGGGAACTTGCCTTTGATCCAAAGGGGTGGGGGGAACTCTGTATCCGTATGCTGTAATGCAATTGGTAAATTCTTCAAGAAACAGTATAGATTGAGATTTGAAGTTGGTCTTTTTTTTTCTTCCATGCTTGAAGTTCTTCCCCTTGCCTTTCCATTGGGGGCGGGTGGAGAGAAAGTACTCTATTTATATAGGTTGAAATGAAAGTGCTTTGTCTGTCACCTAATTACAGTGTTGCATCTGAAGTTATCCCAATGGCACTTAAGTGGTTAGACAGTTGATAGGTTGCATGGGTTTCATTTCTCTTCTCAACTTGATTAATGCCCTTAGCTTTGTGTATTTTAAGCCCACCACTTCACATGTATTGTCAAAGCTGCTTTTGGTTTTGAGTGTTGCCCGCTCCCCCGGTAATGAGTGTGTGTGTGTAACTGTGTCTTGTCTTTACTTGTTTATCTGACTTGCAAATTTCAGGTACTTTGTAAGAGTGTAACTGATTTTATTATGTTATTTAAAAGAATAAATCTACCATAAAATGAAAAATACTTTCTGTTTGGAATCACAGAATGGTTTG
>VZTO01019338.1:12643-25390 GCA_013400615.1 Syrrhaptes paradoxus | reverse complement strand
GACTCGCTCCAACAACTCGACGTCCTTGCGTTGCAGGGCCCAGAACTGGATGCCGTGCTCCAGGTGGGGTCTCATGAGAGCAGAGCAGAGGGGCAGAATCCCCTCCCTCGACCGGCAGAATCCACAAGAAGAGGTTGAGAACTAGTCTTAACCTATTGAAATAAACTAATATTTGTCTTTGCATCTCCTTGCCAGAAAGTCTAGACCTAAAATATAATTTTAGGTAGTAATTTGTGTCATATTTCACAATAGACCTTTGCAATATAGGGTCTAATAGTAGATTGATTTGTTTGGGTGCCTAAGATGCAAAATACAATCAGCACTGTTATGGTTTGTGCTCTAGGTTTTTTTCCAATTGATTTCAGTTGTTGAATCTTTTCTGCAGGAATATCATTACTCTGAAACAAAATTGGATAAAGAAGCTATAAAAGATAGAAACTCATACCTTGAGTACCTAGTATAACAATCTACAATGTGATTTTTTTTGGTCAAATCATTTATTTGATCAACATCATAGCAGATGGTAACCCTATAAAGTATATGATCGTGTTTACACGAATGTTAGAGCCTGTGTCTCTTGTAATAAGTTTTAAATATGATCGTCTTTGTCTTATACCAACAAGAACAACAACTTTAATTTCAGTTTGATGGTAAGATCCAATTTTTTTTTTATTAGATGAATGTTTGGACCTGTTTCTTCAGAATAAATATATATGTTGAATTAATAAGGCAACAGGTTTCTTCAGCGTCTCTTCTAGAAGAGCTTGAAATGCTCACAGTGCCATCTTAAAAGTGACATTAAGCAAAGCCTTTTTAGAATTCAGTGCATAAAGCCAGAAAGTGTCCTCGTGACTGCTTGGCCTGATCTTCCCGAGGTGAGCGAGGAACACTCCGCCTTTCCTGCAGCCTGGCCAGGGTCCCGGGTTTGGGCTGTGCTCTGTCTGCGCGGCTGGCCGAGGGCAGGGGCCATGTCCTGCCGGTCCTCCCTGGGACAGCGGTCGGGTGTGCCGTGGAGGTGCTGTGTGAGCCAGACCAGCCACAGGCTGCCAGCTGAGTCTGCTCAAACAAAGATCAAACTTACCAAATTCCTCCTTAGTTCATCTGTGGTGTACCAGCTATAGAAGTGCCTGATTTTGATTGAGAACTATGGAATTAACTCCTGAGTTATTTCAATTACTTTCCATTCTCAATGCCTACTAAAAGAAGGAAGAGGGAGTAGAACTGACTGCATGTATCTATTATAACATGCAATTCTTGAATTTCCCCCTTTTTTGCATTGCTTAAACAGATGGAGAGACTGCAGCCTGGGCAGCATGTTTTTCAGTGCTCTGCTAACTGTCGCAGCTTTCCTGTGCCCTTTAGCACCCATGATGAATTAGTGGATACTGGAATTGGACACCCTGTTTCCTTGTGGAAGGGGTTATACGAAGGTGATGATTCCCTAGTTCCTCCATTCCGCTTTGCATTTCCCAGGAAAATGCTTGAACCCTTTTGATTACCCTTTTGCTTTGAGACATTATTTAATTCATTACCATCGATGACTTCTGTGCCCTTTCTTGCTGTGTGTTCACCACCTCAGGCCCTCCTCCCATCTGGAAGGTGTCTCTTACGCTCCTGGCTCATTCGTGCAGAGCTACCTTTGGTTGTATTAAAGGATGTGGTGTTGTGTCCAGCCTGCTGGGGTTGGTCTAGGTCTTTCTCTTGCTGCATTTGGTAGTTTTTCGTCTGTCATGGGTGGAAAAAACATCAGTGTACGTGCAGAACAGATTCCTTGAGCACCGTGGTAGACGCGTATCTGATTTCCTGGCTGAGCGTTGTTGGCTGGCCAGTTCTTGGCTCGTTTGCCCTGTGCTGTGTTGGTGGGGGCTGAGGGCAGCAGGGGTGTCATTCCAGGTCAAGTGCAGATGTCAGGCAACAGTAAGTCAGAGTGCTGGTGCTTTGTATGCACTGTATGAAATTCTTCTGTGTAGCTTTCAAGGAGCTTCTAGAGTGTGAATGCATGTGCCTCGTGTGCACATTCTGATTAGAGGGTAGGTCTAGATGCAAACCAGTTTGGGGCTTGTAAGAAAAGAAAAAATGCTGCATGAAAAGGAGGAAAAAGACACCTGGCAGAAAAAAGGAAGCATATTGATACTCCTGACTGCTCTAGCTAACTGTACGGGGCTTTTTTAGAGGAAGGAATTCTGGGAACTAATTAGAAATTAGTTTTCCTCCCCATGTTAAAATACTACATTTTGCTTTGGAACGGTTTCTCTAAACAATTTATTTGCATAGTTCAAATGGCAGAATTAAAATATGAAAAGTTTTCGTTATACGTGTGCTGATTTAGCGGAACCTTAACATAAGTCCTTATCTCCCACTGTCTCAAATTTTTAAATGAGTAACGTGTTTCACTGATGAGGAGCTGTGTGTCTAAACACTATGCATAGCCATTAGCTACTGGCATATGTCCTCAATGGGTTTGTATAATGTACTGTGTCTTAAACTTTCCCAAAGACTTTGTATTGCAGTACGATATTTTTCTCCCCCACCTCCTCCCCAGCCCTTCATCTCTTTTGGAACTAAAGTGATGGAAGACTTGTTATGATAATCACTGAATTACTAGCACTGTTGTCTCTGGCAGAAAAGAGCCGGTTGTGCCAAAAGATTACTTTTGCTTTTGTCAGTGCCAGCCACGACTTTTTACTCAGCTCCTGGATCAGTTACAATGAAACAACAACAATGCTGTCAGCTGCAAAACGCAGCAAACTTCCACAAACTGCTGCCTCAATGTGGTGCGGTTTCGCATTTTTTCAAAGAGCGTTCTCTAGCCTTGAGGACCTTTCCTGAAGAACACGGAAGGTGTCTGTAGTTTTTATCTGGGTGATTGTACTGTGCTTTCAGTTTAACATGCCTTCTGCAGGCTGTCTTTGTCTAATAGCTTCATGAAACACACTTCTTAAGGAGATAATGATTAGAATACCATTACTCCGTAGGCAGTTACTTACAGTATTTCCTTCCATTTCATTTCGTGGTGTGGCCAGTCCGAGATATGTGCATTAACATTTGATAGCTGGAATATAAAGGCAGGGTTTAGGCATGATTGCGTGGACTCACACTCAGCTCTTATTTATAAATTGTGACACTTAGTTCTTATTTATAAATTTTGACATGGTAAGGCTTCATAAATAATTTATACTGTACATCACATAAAGAATTTATGCTCTGTATCAAACTCTATGAGAGAAGGTTGGGTGACAGGGAACTAATGAGTTGTGTTTTGTAGGCTAAAGTGCATGGAAGCCTGCAATTTAGGGATGGAAATGTTCCACTGTTAAAAAAATAAATTGTGATACAGATAATCAGGAACCTAGTAACGTTATCCTAGATAAATGAATTGGCTACAGGAATTCAGATACTTTGGCAATTAGTTGTTTTGGAATGTGGTTACTTGGTTTGATCAATTAAGTTTGAATAAAAAGTAATTGGAAAAAGTGTTGGCAACAATATTCCTAATTGTTGGCTAGATAATACCTGGGATATAAATTCTGATACTGAGTTTAAAGATCTCCCTATTTTTCCCTTCCCCTTTTTCTTCTGAGTTGTAACCTGGATTTGCATAAAGGGAACTGATTCTAAAAGAACCGTTACAGAGATTCCTGTTTTAGTAGGGCAGACACCAAGAGTCTGTGTGGTTTGGTTTTGGGGTTTTTTTAAGCCTTTGAAATATAACTACTCTGTCCAGCTTTTCCCCCCATATGCTAAAATATCTTGCGTATCATGTAAAGACCAAGTAGGGGAAATGATTTCACACATTTTACAATACTTAAGCAAGACATGAGAGCAAAGAGTAGGTAACAAGTATATGTTTCACAGTATGTGCTGCAATATTCAGTGCCTTAAAGATGCAGGATAAATCAGGCTGTGCAAAAAGGCAGACTGGCAAATCTTCTTGACTCTTTACACTCCTGCTTTCAGGAGCTGCAGGTGTCCAAATGAGTAGGTTGCTTTGTAGCCAGCTTCATTAACAAGGAAACTGTTTAAGTTTTTTAGAAATACTGCTTTAAGTATATGGAAGTGGATGAATTTGCTTGAAGTGTATGGAAGCAGATGATTTTGCTTTCAGGGTGCATCAGAGAACATTATGCTTTTTCTGTCTCTTCTTATAGGTCTGTATTTTTCTTTTTATTGCTAGGTATGGATGAGCGAACAGGTGCCACATCTTGGGGAGCAAGCGGTCAGCCAAGTCCTTCGTATGAATCCTCAAGGGTAAGGTTCCCACGTAATAATTCAGAGTGAAAGTTTCTGGGAATGTACAGTGAAAATCAACAGATGATTTGGCTCCTTCAAATACACAGATTAGGGTCTTTTAGAGCCCTTAATGACTTTGATATGCTGCAATAGTGGTTCAGATTTCTAAGGCTAAAAATATATATAGGTTAAGAATATATGAAAATTAAACATACATAACTGTATACTTGAATTATGAGCATGTGTTTTATTTACCTTATGGTCAGAAAATGAAAACAAAAGTCATGTTACTTTGCCAATAAATCTGTTCCTGAATAAGTGTAGGGAACGCTTGCCTCTCCATTAACATTAGCCCGCTATAGTATGTGCTGTGTCATGGTGCTGGAGAGAGGCTTCTCTTTTTAAATCCGTTCTCCTGTTCCTGTTGCAGCTTCACCCATCCTACTTATTGAGCTCAAGGTTCTTTGATGGTATCTAATATCCTAAAACAACATTGCCTTTTTAAAACCCAACTCGATGGTCAAAAGCAAGCTTTCCCCTTCATGAATCCCATTCACTTTCATCTACTCAGTTTTCTTTTTATGAATATCTACTCCCTCAAAAGCCAATGAGCTAAATACTGAATGAATTAATTGCTAGAAATACACAGCATAACTGATGGGCCCAGTCTAAATAATCTGTTCTGATCTCAGTACCCTTGAACCAGAGAGCTGTGGTAGCTCTTGCACCTTGGCAGCTTTCTCTGGCTGGGGAATTAAGTGGGTAGGCTGCAGGGTCTTGTCCAGCTCACTGAGTATTGTTAAAACTGCTGGCTGACTTTGGAAGAGAACATTGGAAGGGTTTATCATGATGTCCTAATTTTTGTATTGATCTTTGTTAAATAAATTATAACAAAAAGATAGGATAACTTTATGGGTTGTGGAAGTATTTCTGTGCGCCATAGAAATGAGGCATTCTTTTCAAACATCCTGCAGAGTTAGAGGCATGGAGCCCAGCCTTTAGATGCCTTTTCTACATTTGAAATGGAATCCACTTATGCAGCTTTAAGTAACTTGTATTCTGATTGTGTTTGGTGTTTTGACACTCGTTTATGATGTTACTGATCAATTTTAATCAATCATGAGTTAAGCTGACCTGACTGGAATTTGAGCTTGTGATTCATTGCCTGTGTGGCTGTATTAATCACATATTTTTTGTGTGTTAGAGGATCAGCCAGCTAATATTCCAATAATGTAATGTTGAGTTGTTTGTTTGTTATTTGGGTTTTTTGTTTGTGTGATGTTGTTTTGTTTGCTGATGGGGTTTTTGTTTGGATTTTTTGTGGGGTTTTTTTTGTTTGGTTGGTTTTTTTTTTTTTTCTGAAGATCATGACTGGGAAACATAAAAACTGGATCTTCACAAACTGTACCTTTATACGCTAAAGTTGATAACAAAGACAGATGTTAGTGCTCTAGCAGAGGTATGTCATCATCATAGGCAGAGAGGTTGGTGCTCTTTGGGTGTATCATTAAGAGCAGCAAATGTAAGTGTAGGTTTGTCTTGAGCCCCATGGAAGGCTTTAGGAAAAAGAGATGTTAAACTCTTACACGACAAGTGTCTTTCTCCCCCCAGCAATTGTAACCTGGACTTAAAACAGTTTATATTAAAAAAAAAAAAAGAAAAGGCCACACGACAGACATAAAGACATTTATCCTCCCAGAGAACAATTCTTGCTGAATCATAATTTGTGTTAAGACAGTTTTAGCTAAAGCCAGTTGGACTCCAGACAAACTGAATATATTGTTAAGAGTTGATGGAATCTGTCCCCAGAATGTTATTGAAGTATTCCTTCCTCTGCTGGCTAAGTGCAGAGGATTTTTCTCTTGCATGCTAATAATTTCAGATGATACTGACAGTCCATTATGAAGCACCAGTTACTTACAGCTTGTGATGGTTTTTTATTTTGTTGTGTTTTTTTTTTTTTCCAAAGGAAATAAGTTCATTTTTGTTTGAACTGGAGCATACTGTTTTAATAGGTCTTTCTTATTTCAGGATAAATACATTATAAAGTATGTTTAACTTTAGAGAATTGTCAGTTAATGCTGTGTGATTTTTTTGGAAAGTTAAAGACTTTGAAACTTCTGACATGTAGGTTTAGTTCTCTACTTGTGTTTATGGCTGAATTTAATGATTTTGTAGTATGGCTGTGTGTGCGTGAGTATAAAATTTAGAACAGCAGAAGGCTGAATACTTGCATACAAACTTTCTTGACTTATAAACTAAAAGTGAAATAATCAGGTTCACCTCTTCTCTCTGTCTCCCAAGATAATGTTTTGTATGTTTTGCCTTATTTTTTTTTAAATAAATTATTCCAGTAGTGTTGAGGTGGTAAAGTTTTCTTCACTTAAATAGGGGATTGATTGATTGACTTATCTATTTATTTATATCTTTATATCTAAAGGCAGCAGAAATCACATGGTGGGGAGGAAGCCCCCCAATAGTCCTAAATTCTAGTGGAAGATGAGTGTAAGTTGAGTATTTTTACAAATGTCTTTTTGGAAAACCTGCTCAATGACATACAATTGAGAGCAGGTCTCAGCCCGGAATGTCCATTGGACTGTCTGTGCAATTTCTCCGCGGGGTCAGCGTGGCTGCGGGCTGTTGGCTCCGCAGTCCTGAAGCGTTGGTACGGCAGCAGTTCCTGATGGGATCACTGGCTGGGGAGTGGGTGCTGGTAGGTGNAGTGATCCTGATGGGATCACTGGCTGGTAGGTTTAGATCTTCCGGAGAGCCCAGGGTGGTTGGGTTGTCTTAGGAGGGTCACCCTCCAGTGCTAGGCTTTGAAAGATTACCAATCCTGTGCTTCTCCCTGGTTTTCTGCAGTGTGTCATCTTCATGCACTGAGGCCTGTCCCACCCGGTGGGGATGGATTTTGTGCAGAATCCATGTGAAGTGACTATCCAGAGAACTTCGGAGGGTTTGGCTGGTGAATGCCCAGGCCTTCAATGCATCTAAAAATTTGGCAGTGGGAGGGGGAAAAAACCTAACTTTCTGTAGAGGCCCTGCATGAAGCAATAAAGAATGGTTGCCTGGGATGTCATTTAAATGACAACAGTTTCTTTTTAAAGAAACAGAATTCCTTTCACAAAAAAACTCAATTCCTGGGTTTGCCACCCAAAACTAAGGAACACTAGAAATATATTCTGTCTTTATATAGAATTGGTAATGGTTAAGAAGCACAAATTAGTTCATCCCATTGCCGTGTTTCTCTGCAAAGAAGCAGAATGAAGGAAGTTCTGTTCTGCATTGAAATTACTGAAAAGGCACTGGCCGTCATTTGCCAGTCTAAATCAAGCTTGCATGCATAAATTTTGGGTAAGGTGTACAGTCTTTATTTTTTGGTTTTCTTTCAGCTAATGAGACACACAAAGTTCTGACTACTGCTTCCTATGCTGCCAGATCAGATGACTTTGAGGAAGAGCTGAGATGAGTGTGTGGGTCTGTATTGTAAGAAAGTAGATGAGAGTTTCTCAGGAGGTAGGACAGATGGTACACCCAGCCTTTTACGTTCCTAGGTTATTCCTTGTGGTGATAACAAACATACAGAGTTTAAATAAGTTATAATTGTCTTACACGTTCAACTTTAACTTCAAAATCGAGTGGTTTTTCCCATAATTTCAATAGAGAATGTTATTCTTGTCCTAATTTTTTTTCACTACTTGTCTGTTTACAGGAAAATGGCAGTCTTCATGGAAAGAGCTCAGACCTCTCCACGGACATAGAAAAGTTGAAACCTCAAGAGGTACCACTTATTCTTGTTATCTTGTGTGTGATTTTTTTTTTTTTAATTGTCTGTGCAGCCTACCACTGGAGTTTCCCTTTAAAAGTCATGATACAGTGACCAAATTAAAGAATTTAAATTTGTGTGTGATATTTCCAAAGGCATGTAAAGATAAGGAGTTTTCAATTAAATAGAATTGGAATTTGGTGACAGTGAAGTACATACCTGTTAAGGGCGAATTAAATAAGATGGTGGAAGACTGGCTGAAGGAGATCTTCCTTTCCCGTCCTTTCCCAACTCCTGCAGAAGGTCTGCTCAGGTCAGTATGGTCTGATTGTGTCCAGCAGCGATGTTGAAGGAAAGAATGTAAGTACAGGGCAAATACTTTGCCACCTTGACTGTTGTACTCTCCCGGCAAAGCCCAGCACTTAGGGGCTTAGGAGCTTTCCTGGACAGAGCCTTTTAGCTCTTAGTGGACTTGTTCTCTGTGAGTTGCGAATCTTTCTGACTTTGATTACAGTTTTGGCAATAACTACAAGTGTTTTGTGACAAAAAATAGTGTTGTTTTTGTCTTGAGTATGCTGACCAGTTATTTACCTGATTTACACTATATTCCTGTGTTCTGTGTAGTAATGACTGGTTGTACTTCATATTTTTTTCCTCACAAGCATCTTTATTTTACATGCCACTTGTATGTCTCTTCTTCACCGAATTGAAGAATCATGATCTCTGCTTGAATAGCAACTTCTCCTAAGCTGTGGTTAGTTCTTGGTGCCATTCTCTGGATCTTTCTGCTACTTGTGTGTACCTTAAGAGTTAGGGTGATGGCGGCTGCATGCTCCTCACAAGCATCTTTATTACCGTCAGTTTCTGCATGACATACCATCAGTTTCTGCATGACATAATGGTACTTTCATTTTCTGTTCCTCTCTTACTCGTTACTAAGTCTTGCATTTTTTGACTGTCACTGTGCTCTGAAGTGATACTGTGTCAAAGACCGTGTAGGAAAATAATAAGCTATTTTTCCTTACCTTGTACAGTAGTTACCATGTTGTTACGACATTGAGTTATTTTTTTAACATGTTTCTTTTGTATTTATTCACACAAATTTTACCTGCTGTTTTATTGCCAATTTCATAGAGAACTTGCTTGGCTATTCTGTGCTAACATTTAGTTAGGATTGTTTTAAAATATTTTTTGTGATGAGCAAACTTTACTATGTCTTTGTTCACCCCCTCTTTTTGATACATTCATGGAATTGTTGAAGAACGTTAATCCAAGTACAGTTTTTTGGGGAAGTGGGGAAAACACGTTAACTTCTTTTCACTGTGAAAACGGGACATATATTCCTGTGCTTGGGGTGGGGTGTTTGTTTATGTGTTTAAGTCTTTTGATCAATAATTAGTTCACAAAAGATTCTTCTCTCCTATCTCATAGCAGTTGATTTTGGGAGTCTCTGGTTATGCCTTATTAAAAGCTAAAATATTCTTAGTGTTTTGAATGGACATTGAAGGCTGAGAGCCACTGCAGGCTTGAGAAAACCTTGTGTTAAGGTTTATAAATAATAATATGTTTGTACTAATGGTGTTTATGAATAGTGTTCTGACAGGGAAGGAGCAGTGGGCATTTGTGTTAGAGTTGGCTGTGATGATCTTCAGTTTGTGAAAAGGTACAAATTGAGACATTAGAGACTTGTGCGCACAAAATCTCTTTTGGATAGGTCAAATCTTTTGTTAGAAAAATGAATCATTTGAAAATATGTTGGGGGGAGGGAGGGGAAGAAAACAGTAGAAGATCTTTATTTTTAGAGGAATAATTCAGGAGTGGTAATTAGCAAGTCAGTGGAATTCTGCGAAGGGCTGATGGTCTCCCTGATTCTCGTATGATTGTGCTGAAGTCCATATACAATACTGTGTCACAATTTTCCATCTCTCGTGCTTGTTTTTCTCCCGACTCTGCAATCTTGCTTTTGCTTCTGTATGTGCAACAGTGGTGGTTTCTCAGTGAGTATCTTCTGGTTAATGTATGTGAGTCCTTCCCTTATCTGAGTGATATAGAGCTAGAGGTATTTTTGCATGTGTTCATAATCCCCTGCATTAGAGGGGTAGCTGGCTCTTGGTGTATGTTGCAGAGGGCTGTAAAGCTGCTTTTTGAAAGCCTTGCTCTACTGAGCTCTTGGAAGCAGATTCTGAGGTACTCGAACCAAGCAGCCCGTTTGCTGCACAGTAATATATTGCCCTAGAACGCTTTCGAGTTTTGTCTTCCTGTTGCGAGATGTTTCTAAACTGTGTAGCTTTCCCACTTTATTTTGGAGTTGTAATTTTTACTTATAACCTAGCAACAAATTTAGATAATCTCTTTTTTGGGATAAACATTCTGTTTAATTTAAACTTTTTTCTACCATAGTGTTTTATTGCAGTGTGGCTAATGGTTACTTTTATTTCATGAAGAATAATGCTCTCTGAGGTTTTCTTTCATTAGTTTGAGTTTGTTGTAACGTGTCCTTGCAATAAAAGGAGCATGCTAGTTTTTAATCTGTTTAGATTGCTGTCTCCAAATCAAGCAAATCTAAAAATATTTTTCATAAGACATTTCCTTGCTTCATAGGCTTTTTGTATATACACATATAATAATTCTAACTGTTAAAATTTTAGCGTAAATTAGCTGAGGTATTTTTCTTCCAGAATCTGAACTGTGCGTGTCTTAAGTATCTTCCAGCATGTGTATTGCACTGAAAGCTGGGAGTGTACATTTTGACCTGATTTAACATAGAATCTAGCTTCAGTACTGAATATGCAGTTTATCCTCCTTTTCATTTACCTAACTCTGCTATGTATCTGCTTGAAGGCAGAGTTGAACTGATGAAGATCCCGCTGCTAGATTTAGATGGTTTTGTAGCATCAGTCAACAGGTTGTCAACAGGTTATGCCCTCTATAGTAAAATACTCAGACGGGAATTGGAAATCAAAATACTATATGACCAAACCATTCTTTCCCCACCACCACCAGTAGTACTTTTGATTTACAAAGAAGTCAAGAAATAGTAATGAGACAGCAGGTTTTGAAATAGTATTTTATACCTCTTAATCTCAGGTACATAACAAGAAAGGAAGCTGTTAAATAGCAAAACAAGACAAGAGGGACACAGAAGTACAGTAAGTGTGATCCAGTCTGTTCTATTTGTGTCCTTTTTGTCCTTTTTCTTTTTTTTTCTTTTTGCGGGGGAGGGAGGTTCTTTGTTGGTTCTTCTGCTGGTTGTTTGCTTATTATGTATTCTGTAAGTAAGCAGATGATGCAGCATGAAGTCAAGGCCTAAAGTGAATATCCCATGTTCAGTGCACAGGATGCTTTCAGGAGTGCCGCATACTTTGATTTATGGGTGGCACTTGTCAAAGCAAGTTCTGATATTTAAGTTCAGAATGCCTTAGTGAGGTTTTAAGTATTGTCTTTGAGCATTTATTGTTAGTATGTTGGCTGTACTTGCATTGTTTTATTCCTGCTTTAGCTTAGATAAGAGCTAGAAAAATCCAGTGTCGGTCATATGAGCTGTATTGGAGAAGTAGCGTTTTTGGGGGTTTTTTTTGGTTTTGTTTTGTTTTTATTGCAATGTCCTACCATATTGAAATTAGCATTGGAATCTGTTCACCAGTTAATTTTCCATGTGGCCAGGGAATAGTCCCGTTACATATCACGTTGATACTTGTCTCACAAGAGTTCAGAGAAGTGTCGTTGGCCACGGGGTTGATCTGTTTAAAATCAGATTCCTCATTCACTAAGTTAACTTCCTGGAAATGGATTTAGAACTGGAGAAAATGGTCATTATTTCAAAACAGATTCCTTGTTCAATGTGGTATGTCCCCCTTCTCTTTCCAAAGCTCTGCCAGGTAAACAAACCGTGTTTTCAGTTGTTCTCATTCCATTCCTGCACACACAGTTTTCATCTATTTCAGCTTGATATGTGGAACTAGACTAATGAGTATTTTTGTAACTTGTGTTACAAAGCATGTAACATACGGTGACACTTGCAGGGTACTTGTGAAAGCTCTCCTGGCTTTTCCCACTAATTCCTGAAATCTGGGATAGCTTTTTCCCCTGTGTAGCAGGTGACCAAATAACAAATAAAGCCACATTTCTGCCTTTAGGATAGGGTAGGGGAAGGTTAAAACTTGCTGACAGTGAAAGGGAACCAGAATTAAACTGGGAAGTGTTCAGCTCCTTGTTTCTGGTGCAGTGGGGTGATCTCCATCAGCTGGCTGTGTTCATTCCTGTTTCAGTAAGGACTGTACAAGTTTCTTACCCAGTACAGTGAGGCGGGGTTGAAGTGCTGCCTGTTCCCAGCAGACTGGAGATGGCACGCACGGAGCCTGCGGAGGGGAGAGGTGTGTTTTTCCTGGCACATCAGATGAGTTTTCAGCTTGGTCTCTTAGCTTTTGGATTGCAGCGGGCAAATGATAGTAATATGGATGAAATAATTTAAGGAGTGTGGGGAGTCTCCTGCTGTCGTCTGTCTGCTCCATTGTCACGTTCCGCCCCTGTCCCCAGCCCCCGGCATTTCTCATTGGTTTGGAAGTTAAGGAAACTTTCTGTTAGACCTGTGACAGACCTGCATGGTGTCTATGGAGGACATCGGAGCTGTCACACCAGAGAAAAGCAGCTGCTGGATGCATTTATTACTGGTTGTGTTAGAAAGTATATAGTAAGTTTTCAGACTGAATTTGTTTTGTTCTTGTAGAGTTGATAGGAAGTTCTGTATTTTC
>VZTO01019338.1:0-12471 GCA_013400615.1 Syrrhaptes paradoxus | reverse complement strand
TTCATTTTTGCGAGGTTCTTCCCGATCTGTGTGTTCAATAGACCCAGACAGGTTTTGGCTCTGTAGTCTTTCTTCTAGGAGCTGTTGACAAATACATGGCTTTAATGACTGAAAATACTCTTTCCAAAACAAAACGGTTGTTTATTTCTGGAAACATACGTGATCACATAATCCATAATCTTTTAAATTAGCTAGGACACCTTGGTATGGCTATTGCCCAGAGCCCCTTGTCTAATCTTCGGTCAGTGACTCACCCGTGTTCCCTGGGTGTAGTCAGTCTCTCTGGGTCTGTTCGTCTGTCTCTCACTGTCCCTGCATCAGTCTCTTAGTCTGTCCGTCTGTCTCTCACTGTCCCTGCGTTTTGCTTTCTCTCCCCATTTCCCCCGCCCCCCTTGTGGTTTTTCCCCCGCTTGTTTGTCTTCAGAATTCTCGGATTGGAGAGGCAGATAATCCAAAATAAAGTGGAGTTCAGCAGTAGATTCCCTGTTGTTCATTCACACATTAGTCACTTAGATGACCGCTGCCTGATTCATAGGATCATAGCCAAATTTAGCTTGGGAGGGCCCTCAGTATTCCTGAGTTTTAAACAATTAATATTTGTTAGCTAAGGTCAGCCAAGCTATAAAACTCAAGGAATCGGAAGCAGCATTCATTAAACTTAATCTTTTGGTCTGTAGCCACGTCAAACTGTGAAGTCAACCGTTCATTTTAGTGGAATTTTCATGTCTTAAGTTTAAAGACGGTAATTGAGCCGTATTGTAATTTGCTAAAATGCAAATACACACTCATTGATCTGGCAGCCTGGTTATAAGCCTCAGCGGGGTCTGATTTCAGCCTAATCGCAGGGGCTTGTGTAGGCGAGGGTTCGGGAATCAGGGAGGAGAAACAAAGGAAAAGAGCCTCTTATCTCTAGTTTAGTGGACTTGAGGAAATAAAACGCTATGGAGTTGTTAGCTGTACAGGAAGGAGTCATTCCATGAAGTCAGTAAATACATGGGAAAATCACGTAGTTACAGTGTCTCTTATTTTTCAAATTTTACCCTGAAGTGGAAATAAGATGATGTGCTTATTTCAACACAAAACAAAAGAAACCCACAGCTTGAGGTAGGGTCAGGAGTAGAGTTTTGCTTATGCATGGACAAATCCTGGTGTGAATTCAGGAAATAATTACTAAGCGAATATAGTTTCGTGTTTTTGAAGTGGAAGCGAAAGGGAGAGGATGAAATGTACGGAAGCCAGGGAACTAGTGCAGTGAAAAGGGGTAGGAACAGTGAGCTAGGTAGGGTCTTTTTGGCTTGCTGTTAGGTGAGTTCTGTGATTGACTTAAACCAGAATGTCAGAACTTTAATTGTCATTTAAAGACCTGGAGTTTTAGGAGGTTAATTACCATTTTGTTCTGTAAAGTGGAGCATAGACTCCTTGTGTCAGGCCTTTCCTTATGGTTTGGTAGGATAAACATGCCTAGTACAGAGTGCGTTCTTTCTGGTTTTTACCATTTCCTCTTCTGGGTCTTCTTGAACAATACATTCTGTGAGATAATTTTCAGGCGAGCCATTTGCTGCTTTTTATGATTTTGTAAATAGTCTCATATTTTAAATTGGTTTGGCTACGTTAATATACCTGTACATGGAAAATTTCCCTGATACAGATAAAGCTTACATCACTTGGACCTTTGGGACATCTTACCCAGAAGAGGTGGGAATAGAAACTGTTGCAACTGTTGATTAGTTTAATTGATGGAATCAGTTTATTGGAATGATTAGAGAACGTCACTCTGATCCAGTGAAATACCTGAAAAATGAATAAAGTGTTAGAGCATCCTCAGTTAAATTGCAGTGCTAGTTAGTGGGAGTCTTTCAGCTGCATTTCACGACGGGTATTTCATGACAGCAGACACCACTTGTTGCTTTTATTTGTAGGCATATCTGACTTGGCCTTTCTGGTCACAAGTGTGTGAGGAGACTGAAATCCAAGGAGATAATCATTGCAAAATGAACAGCGGCAACATTACAAAATGCTGTGAGGGAACAGCTAGCCCCCATTAGACTTTATTGGGGCCATAACAATAAAGAAATAAAAGTTTCATCTTCCTTTGGGAAGGTTAAAATATGCTTTTGTAGTAGCTATGTAACAGATTGGAACAAACAAGACGGTTTTGAATTTACAGCTACAGCATCTAATCATATTCAAACCCAGATTTCTTTCTGTAGGCAGAAAGTGCCCTGAGCTATCTGCAGCCCTTCAGAACAGGGTGCTCAGAACAGAAGCTCCAGTAGCTCCTGTTTTGCACACTGTTTGCCAGTTATTTGCTAAATGCTCTAGCCGTGCACTCTGACGCGTGCTAATCCACTGGTGTGTTTGCTGGGGAGCAAAGGCGGCAGGAATGGGGATGTGGACTCAGCATGGAGTGTCTCCTTCCAGCTTTTCTATGGCAAGCTTGCCTTGCAGGTAACTGTAGGTAGCAGTCCTCCGAAGGGCTGTGGAAGCCCACCTGTGGTCCAAAGAATGAGATCGCTAGCCTTTCCCAGTAGAGCCGGGTCAGAGGATTTATCACTGAATAGTTCTCCCTAAAGAGAATAGCTGTTGGCAAAACTCATTAGCTCCTGTTTCTGCTTGGAGCCTGTATTCGTCTGGCTACGATGAGGTGAGTCCCCTTTCAGAGAGCAGTCCTCAAAATTGCCCAAAATTGCTGTGAACTGAAATTTCCTTCCTTCCTCAGAAAGAAAGAATGAAATTTGGCAGCATGTATTATTGAATCTTCTTTAAAATGCAGATTTGAAAAGGGGCTCTGACAGAAACTTGCATAGATCCCCCCACCAGCTTCTGTTGCTGTTGCCAGGCAGGATGAGTTCAGGTGTCCCTGATGGTGGTTTTGTTAGTCACTGGGTGGGACGTACCTTTTAATAGACTGCTGTCCTTCACTGGTGTTGCAGACAGACTTTTTCAGGCTCTCGACTGCATTCTTCTTTCAGCAGTAAACATATGTTGTCAATTTGCGCTATCATATTTGTTAAATCCATTTTTTTTAAGCCTTGATTGTATGACTAGAATCTTCCAGTAGCTTTTCAGAGGCTATTGGAAGCTTCTGAAGTTTTCATCTATGATTGATCACAGCTCTTCCCAGTAGAACTTTGTTGTTTATTATGTAAGTTAACGATACAAATGTAAAAGCAAGGAATGGCATCAGGAACGCAATTTTATTTGAAGTACAGCTTAAATGTGAAGAATACTCAGAAATAAATCTGTGTAGTTTAAATTGTTGTCCTTAAAGCTCTTCTGATTTTGCTTGATTTGCTTTTGTGAAGTGCAAAATAAGTTTGCTAAATCAAAACTGCATGTGTCTGTGGTTATTTTGTATTCATTTAGTGTGGGTGAGTTATATGTGGGAATCAGCCCAGGGTTTCTAATCCCAAACAAAACTCTGCTGCTTGAGCTGATAATCCGTAACCCATCACTGAGGGTGAATAACTGGTGTCAAGGATGGTGCCCAAGTTAAGGTTTGGGTCGGTCCACTGTGGCTGGAGGCTGAGAGAGGTTACACCCCACACAAGTGTAAATTCTCTGGTGCATGGCAGAAAATCAAATGGCTGACACATAAAGTTTTAGTTAAGAATTGAATTGAAGTACAGAAAAAGCAATTCTGTTTCAAGGGCTTGCATATGCCTTACTACATTTTCCCCCATATAGTAGGTGTGTTTTCTATGGCTTTAGTGTTGTGAAGGTCTTCTCGGGGCGTTTTTCAGGTAGATAAAGTAGCTGATGTGTCTAGTGATGGAGATGTATAACTTTGATGCTGTGGGAATTGGATGCAAGTGCATTCGGGGAAACAGAGTATATGAAAAGAACATGGTGTAAAGGGTTATTGGAAGGAATTCCGATGGTAGACGGCAGAACATTCCTTTCTGTGTAAGCTGCCCACCTCGTTCTCCAATTCCTCTGTTCTGGGGGGAATCTACAATATTACCTTGTGGAGGAGCATGATTCATCCGTGCATTAGGTAGGTTGTGTTGCATGATGTGTAACCATGTATGAAATGAGTCTTACTCCTGTTTTTATTATTTATTTTGTAAATCAAGACCATCTGAAGATTGCAGTTTATGGAGCTCACCTAGGCACCATTTTCTGAATGTCCAGGATGTGGATTCTCTTTTATCCCTCATAGTGTCCTTCCTAGTTTCTTTCTTTTAAAAACAGAACATAGTTGAGGTATTGTGTTAGAGAAAAAGGTTAAAAAAAAAACAAAAACAAAAAAAAACCAACAATGAGTACAATCAGAGCGCCAAATAGGAAGCTGTCTAGTTA
Source organism: Syrrhaptes paradoxus (assembly GCA_013400615.1). Lineage (NCBI taxonomy): Eukaryota > Metazoa > Chordata > Aves > Pterocliformes > Pteroclidae > Syrrhaptes > Syrrhaptes paradoxus. The sequence continues at coordinate 8,169 of VZTO01019338.1, read as the reverse complement.
GGAGATTTATTTTTTTGGTCCTCTATTTGCAAATTTTTGTTTCTTTTTTCAGCAGGTTTAATTTCTTTTTTGTTTCATTTCAGCATAAAAATAAACCAGATGTGGTGACCTTAGCTAGGAGCCACTCCATCTCCTCGGCAGCTGCTGCTGCACGCTGCTCGTCTGGCAGACGGGGCTAGGTCATGGTTACCAGAGGACACCCTCGTGGTTGTAACCAAGTTGTAAATGTCACTCAGATTGTTTCTGAATGCTTATCACATGTGTATCGCCGATCCTGAAGTAGATAAAGTCAGCCAGAAATTGACTGGGGAGTGGGGACTCCCAGAAGATGACTTTTAAAGCTGAACAGCATCAAGAGCTGTGCCGTGCATCCATAAACAGTGGTGGTGGTTTGACAGTTAGGTAGCCCTCGGTCACTAGCCCTTTGGTGGAACTGACAGCGTGCCTGCAAAGGTTGTGAGGCCTGTTTCAGCCCCATTAGTGTTGTCTCAAACATGGGCCTGTGGTCTGCAAAAATGATAAATGTTCAGTGATTTATTTTATAGTCTCGGGGCACTTGGGCTGGTCTCTGGTAGCTGTGAACAATTTTCCTCCCTCCCTTAATTAGGCCTGAGGTTTAGGTTTCTCTCTACCAGGTTTTGAGAAGTGAGTAGGAATTGTAGGGTAGGATTTACAAAATGTTTTTCAAAACCTTGGCTTCAGAGGAGGTGCTGTTTTGAGTGCCAGGTCTGTCGTGTGTTGGTGCAGAATAAATGATTCAGTGCACATCTGATGGGTCTGAATGGCAGATACCATATCTGTACCTTTACGGGGAAAAGCTGAAAGCATTTTGAAATGTACGAAAGAGAATTTTGAGTAACTGGGTTAATTAAATAATCTGTACATCCTGTGTTTGCTGTCTCTAGACCTTTGGTGGTAGCTGTCAGTGAAGCAGTGTTCCCAGCTGGGTGAGGGTCCCTCCACGCCCGCTGTGTTGGCTGTACAGATGCTACAGAAGTGCCAAACAGTGTTTCAGTTTGAGTGCGTGTTTGCAGTTTGGGTGACAAAGTCATTTATTTAATCACTATTTGGAAGGAAACCTTTTGTCAGTGAGCTGTGCTGTTTAGTAATGTGATCGTGTCAAAATGCCTATTAATCTGTAACATTAATAGCAGGCTGCAAGGGGAAATGGAATTTCTTCTTCTCATTTGCACAAACATTTCTTCCTAATGTCAGTGACTCTTCCTGACCTTTTTACTCTGTTGTTTTATTAATGCAAACAGAAACCTTAGGAAAAGAAACCCAGTTGTGACTTCTTCAGACTAATTTTACTCTCTTTGGTTAGCGACCTAACACTAAGAGGATTCAAATATAAAAATATCTCAGTATTGTTCCATTTCTAGAAATATTGCCCAAGAGGACACAGCTTATTAAGAAAAAAAAGAAATTATGTGGTTTCTTTTTGATGGAGGAGAACGAAAAGAGGGAGAGAAAGTAAAATGTGGTCAGGAGTAATTTCTGTGAGATAGACCCGAAAGCCAACTTTTGTGATTAATGACCAATTGTGACTCTGCACATTTAATTAGGAAAGTGTCATTACACTCAATTAGCGGGGCTGCCAAATAATCTGTTTAATACTCTGGTCTTTTTTTCTCTAGGGTTTTGCAGACAGTCCTCATTACAGTGATCACTTGAATGACAGTCGATTAGGGCCCCATGAAGGATTGTCCCCGACACCTTTCATGAACTCAAATCTGATGGGTAAGTAGGTAATTCTTTACGAGTATCCCCTCAAAGCCTCTTTGGTCAGAAAGAGACATTTTTCATTCCCTTGTCTAGGCCTGACATGTCGAGCATCTGGAAGTTGCTGTCTCTCATAGCAACACTGACTTTCCTATTGAAATCTTTTTACGTTGGGCAAATTCCTCATAAAGGCCATTGTCCCGGACTTTTTAGAAGAAAGAACCACCTAGATTTTGTCAAGTTGATCTAGAAGGATAATGTATTTTGATTTGATTTTTACATTTCTCTTGTAAATTCTAAGTTATTTTGAAGCTGAATTTTCTTTAACATTTTCTGAGAAGACGTACATAATAGCTTTTAATTTGTGTATTTAAAACCAACTTTTTTTCCTATCGCTGGTTCCTGACCTAGCTACCAATTTTAGTCTTTTCTTAGCTAATAATTTGAAGGCTCTGATTTTCTAATTTATTTTATTTTTTTATATTAGAAAAGTTGTCACTTTTAAGACATAGATGTAAACACCTATTTTGCTAGGCAAATGTATTTGTTGCTTCCAGGCCTGTGGCTGTTCAGCATTTTCTGCTTTTGAAACTGGAAAAACAAGTAAAATGTCTATTAAATTGTGGGCTTAGGTATTGAAAGCTTTTGCTTCATTGCCTGCACTTCTGTGTTACTTGAAACATGTTTTTATGTTGATGGCATTGTTCAAATCTCATCTTCTTGCTGTTCCAGTTTGGAGCATAACAATGTTGATTTCAAAATATTTATTGTTTGGCAATACATGGTCTTGGGAGAAATTTTTTTCTTGCATCTTGAGTTTAGGGATGACTCTGTTCTGAGTTTGTGTATTTGACATTGTTTCACTTTATGTATTCTGTGTCTTGCAGACATGACCTATTTTGTGATCTCAGTATTGTCCTTTTAAGACATAGCCATGGTAATCTAAGTGGATTACCTAAATCCAAATCCTGGTGGTCTGCAATTTCTTTTGGAAATCTTTCTACTTTGCTCAGTCTTTGTTTACTACTTTAATTTTCTGTGAAACAGAGGCAGACAAAGCATAGCTATTGCTGAAACCAGGATTTTGTTTAGACTTTCATAAATGAACCCGAAACGATGTAATTTTAAAATGACCATCTCTGTAGTCTATTTAGAGAGAGTACCTGTCAGTAGGTCAGTTATATCTGAAGATAGTACAGCTAAGTGTAGTTTCCTTTCGTTCTTTTGATTAAGCAGGGTAGCGCTTCCCCTCAATACTGTTTCAAATAGGTTGTCTTTTTTTAAATACAGGGGACTAAAAAGTGAAATTACTTCAATTGCTTCTCCAGTATTTTGATCAGTAGTGTGTATGGAATGGCACTAGGCTTTGTAGCTGATAGTGATTTTGTTTTACAAAAATATATAGCAGAGTTTGATTATTTTTTTTTAATTTGTATTACCAAAGGCAAACCATTAGCTCTTGTTTTTATTTTGAGCCATAGAATTTCTAACCAATGTATGCCTTCAAATATATGAAGAAAGTAGTTGGTGCAACTGTATCTTCCTAGTGTTTCAGTTGATTATAAGAGATGTCTAGGTGATTCCATCAGACTTAATAGAATTGCATCCTTGGTACAGATTTGAGAAGCTGCCTCCATTGAGGTTGTTTTGAAGAGAATTAATGAATTGCAAGATGTGTATGTGTCAGTCACTTACCCAGAGCAGCTGTGAACTGCAATAGTTTTGTCATGCTTTACGGCTAAGCAGTTCTTACGGGTTTTATGGTAGAACTTTATTTCCTTCTGTATGCAGCAAAGAATTATAGAAAGTTTTCAGTACACCTCAGAACTCTAAAAGTATGTGTTTAAAAAGTGTTCCACCTGTGTTTTTTGGCTTGTCATAACAAAAAATTGTATTAATTTTACATATGTTACAGTATAGGATGCAGCTTTATATAACACGTTCACATGAAGTTTTGCAGTGTATCTTAAGTTGATACTGGAAGTTTGGAGAGAGGAATGATAAAAGCTGCATAGAAACATTGAGTAGTAGTTTTCTGCATGGTACCACTACCTGTGTTTATGCGGGTTTTTGAGATTTGTTCTTAAGTTTTTTAGACAAAAAAATCTTGCACACTTTGTTAATATGAAATTGTGGACGTGTTCCTATAAATAGAATGAGAACGTCAGCTTTATTAGTTACTGTAGATAATGTTTAATGCGTTGATTGATTATTCTGTGATCTTCAGAGGTGAAAAGAAGATGGAGCCTAAGAGCATGAACGTGATGAGCTTATAGGAAATATCTCTCTAGACTAATAGGAGTGATGGAGTGTCTGGGCTTCCTCACTGAAGATCTAAGGAACACATCCCTTCCCAACATTTCATCATGACTGGAATAAATCTCTGAAATAGTTAAAAACTATTAAAAAAAAAAAAAAGAGCAACAACATATTTCACCGTTGCTGTCAACACTTAAGAGCACCATTAAAAGAAAGAATTGTGTGTCAAGGGGATGTTGTTATTTTGTGTATTATGTTCAGCCGTAAGCATATTTGCCTGAAGAGATAGCGATTATAAAGTGCCACTGTCTTTCGTGATGGAGCTCTCAAACATTTTAATGATCTTGTACATTGCAAAAGAGAGAAATTTTGTCTAACAAGAGTTGATAATGATTCAATAATGAACAATTTGCCACAGAAAGATGCATTTCCATATCCATTTAGATATTTTTTGAAGTGTTTTGCAGAGGAAGTAAAGCTATTATGTTGGATTGGTTAGTGTTCTTCACTAATGAATTCCAGAATTATCCTGTTGATTTGTTAGTATAAAAAAAGAGGGGCTGTTGCTTGTATTTTAAGTAAAACCACTGAATCCTCCTCCACCAGCATAGTCTGTTAGTATCCATAGAGATCTGTAGAAAATCAGGCTAAGATATATTGGTGGTATTGTAGCTCCATTTAGACTTGATAATCTTTGCTTATTCAACACTTTCTGTTCTAATTACATTCTAGAAAACTATTCACAAGGATACAGGATTCTTTTCTCTGTAATTACGCTGCCTTTTAGTACTTTGCACTTGCAAGGAGGGGTCAGTTTTTGCTGGGACCCTTCAAGCATGTGGTATTGTATCTTCTGTTGTACTGCTTCCTGGACTTTATTCTGCTGAGCTTTTCTGCTAATGCTTAAAAGGAAGAAAAAAGCAGATCATTCTGCAGTATAGCTTAAAGGGGTTTTTGTTGATCCTTCTTGAAAATTTGAAGTGGATGACTTCATTTCTTTTGTGTGTCTGTCTATCCACAAGAGGTAGAAAGGATAAAGGCAAAACTTTGATGCTCCATGTTCATCGTCTGTGTACTACACAGTTCCACAAGCTTGTACATGATAAAAAGTCATTTAAAAATTTATCAATAGTGAGTGAAAAGGTGGTGGTTGAATATAAGCTTGCTGTGTTGAAATTGCTCCCTTGAAGTAGAAAGAGATCATTCTTCCAAGCTTTCTTGCAAGTGTGCTTCCTTGTTTTCTCGTTATTTCTTTAACTAGCTGCATTACAGTTTAATTGGATTAAATTTTAGAGCTCTGAGTGTTCCTGGGCTAGCCAGAGGGTTTGAAGACCTGTCAGCCAAGGTAACTGGAAACTGTCCTAATCTGAAACTCTGTGTGTGGGAGTGGAGGATTTTGGGTCATTGGCATCTTCCCAATCTCCCCTGCTCACTGACTCTAGTAGACCAGCGGCAGGGTTGTAGCCACTAGTTTGTTTCCTGTCTCCTGTTGATGTTGTAACACTCACCGCTGTTGGTATCTGGGTGAGGTGGTGGCTCTGCTCCTCTCCTTGACAAACCAACTTCTGCTTCATGCTATTGTCATATGGCCAGCATTAGGAGTATGGAGGACCTGACAATGCAGGGAGGTCGAGACATGCATCAGTCAGTATTTACGAGGGCAGAGTAGAAGCTTGTTACAGTAATTAGAGGTATACATTACTCAGATTGTTAATCAAAGGATAGTTCTTTATACTGTAACTATTTATATTGTGACTATAAAGGGTAAGCCTGATTCTTGTCCTGATTGAAATAAAGAGGTGAAAGAACCAAACATAGTGCTCTCTAAGGGAAGCAGAGTCATACTTTTTGGGTTTTTTTGCCGTTCAGCTTCCTTTAGTGTTGGTTGTCCTCAATGCACTTGAATCACTCGGGTGGTTTGTCATCAGACTTCACAAAACTGGGCTTGTAAGTAATTCATATACATACACACCCCATTTATTTTCCTCTCGGTTAGTGTTTAACTGTCTTGCCCCATGCAGCAGGTGGTTAATAGGGGTATCCTAGGTGGAACCTGCTGCGTCGAGCCGGGGCGGCAGGAGCGGAGCGGGTGCTTGATGGACTGAGGGCAAATTCCACAAATTCTCAAATGTTATCAAGTTACTGTGAAACTAAAGGCCCATTTTGTGGATTAATTGTACAAGTGAGGGATCAATATCTGGATTGGGATGCCTTCTGACGTTACAGTGACTGTTCAGTTAATTGGCTGACTGTGTAGGTGTGTGAGAATGGCTGTCCTTCTGCCACTGTGTCTTTCAGACTAGTGAGATCACTATGGCTAATTTTTATTGTAAAATCTATTGTTTGACTTGTAAGTTAAGCACCCCAGTTGGCTTGGATAGTATTTTTAAAGATGAACATTAGGGGTATTTTTTGCAGCAACCTGGTAAATAGCTGGAGCCTCTGTAAGCTTTCCAGTGTTGCTGTTGTTCCTGAACAGGTGAGGTGAGCCTTCTAAACCTTCATTTGGGAAAGGTTATCCTCAGGAAAAGGAGGGGCTTTTACACTTTCTAATACAATTAAAAGAAGCCATGCATCTAAATTGTTTCTCAGGTAAGAATTTAACTAATCTTCAGGAAAACTCCTAGTTTTCTTCCTCAGCTGCACTTCAGTAAAAGAATTTTGGAATCGAAGAGAGAGAGCATGTTATCAAATGGCTTTCTGATGGTGAAGGCAGTAGTAGGAAGCAAGCAAGGGTAAATAGTTATTAAAATGGCAAATGTTAAGAATGATGCCATTATATATTTTTCTAGGAGTCTTGTTTTAATTACCTTTTAGGAAGGGAGAGGACAGATGAGAGTAGTGAGTTGGCAGGCCTGTATTTGTGCAAAATAATTGTTAGATTTCCTTGAATTGCCTTCTGTAGTCATTACTAATTTAACACATGGAATAAAATAGGCATCACAACAGAAATTATCTCCGGAGACATGAGTAATAGCAAGATTGATCTGAAATAATTTATATGCAGTTACATTGGTATTAACTTGGAGAATGGTGGGTACAGAATATTTTGAATCCTTCAGAGAATTCATTAGGAAGAAAGAGGAAAATGTGAAAAGAAGAAAATTACAAAATAGGGGCACAGCAAAGATAAGTGCTTCAGTTCATCTCATTTTACAGGAGTAGGGCAGTAAGTTGAAAGAAAATTATGAAGGGATAGCTAATAAGCTTCACATAGTGTCTAATTATCTGTCAAATATTGTTGTAGGCTAAGAGTTCAGAAAAACTTTTTCTTAGTAAAAAAAGACACAAGTATAAGATCATCCGCAGTTACCAATACTGAGGGGTTGCCCTCTCCGAGATGGGAGACCACGGACTTCCCATGCTGGAAAAGTTCCTTGAAATGTACTGCACAGTAACTGACGCCATACAGTTTCACATTTACATGAATTTACACGTAAATTACAGCATTACATTTACATTTTAACAAATCAATTATTGCTTTGGTTATTGAAGCTAAAATACGAAGATGCCAACTCATCTATATGTAATACGTCATGGCTGCTTTTCCCAAAGTAAAGCCCAGTAAAGCTTCATTTTTTGCTGCTTCAGATGGGCTTACGTTTTTTTAAAAAAATCAATTTTTTTCCCAAATCATTACATATCATGAATCTGGCAAATGGAAGATTTACATTTAAATTTCTTTCTGAGAATGTTTGTTTTCCTTTTGGGGCATGTGACTTTGCTTAATTGCTTGATTGACCATATTTTTTTATAGTAGTATGGATTGGCTAAAAGCCTACTGTGAGTTTTGTAGAATTTTGTTGTTTATAATGAAAATTGCAAACCCAGAGTCATGTTTTAAGCTAAATTTAAATTAGTTCTTCCTCTCTTCCAGATAACTATATGTATCACTTGCTTAATATATGAATACATATCCCCACAGACAAATGGAGCTCCTTTTTGTTTGTTTGTTTTTAAAATGCTAGCAGTGCGTGTGTTCTTTGGTTCTGGGGTATTTCTGCCCTGGCTGTGCCCCGGCTCTGGCATGGTGTGTTGGGCAGACAGGCTCTTGTCAGTCGTCCCTGTAAAACCCTGGACCTGGCATGCTGGGTGTGCCAGCACAGAGCTGCTGGTCTGCAGGCTCAACCTTTCTAGAGCTGAGATGTTTGTATCTGTTGGTACAGCTTCAGATTTATTATTTTTTTT
>VZTO01019337.1:115220-141662 GCA_013400615.1 Syrrhaptes paradoxus | reverse complement strand
GGCGGGACCCGCCGGGGCTCCCCGCCCGCTCCCACCTGGCGGGGCCGCGCCGCCCGGAGGCCGCGGGATCCGGGCCCGCGGGGGAGCGGTGACCATGTGGCTGCTGCCATCCCGGGCTAAAATGGCCCGGGCAGCCCCGGGCACGGGGAACCCGCCGCCCCCCGCCGGGGGCGGTCGTGCCTCTGCGCAAGGGACACGGTGCGGGCCGGGGTACCCAGGGACCGAGGGGCTCCTTGGGCGGGCTCCTCGGGCATGGGCTTGCCTGCCGGAGCCGAAAAGCCCAGGAAATCCTAAAAAGCGTCTTTCCCCTCCCCCGCGAGAGCGCGGGGCACGAGGGGGGCAGGCGGCTGCCAGCGGCTCCGGCCGCAGCGTAAACACGGCATCTCTTCCTGTGTGGGTGAAGTGCCCGGCCCCGGCTCTCTCCAGCAGAGTCGCTCAAGAGAGGTGCATATGGAAAAACTGCACAGTTAAACTTTCGTGTGCTGCTCTTCTTGCTTTCTGCTTGGGACGTGGTAATTTTGCTTAAAAATGTTCTCTGGATCGACACTGAGACAGCTGCTGGTGGCAGAGACCGGCAGTGTTACACTGCTTACTGGATTTCAGAGGGTGTCTGATACACCTAATGTTGTCTGCTGCATGTGTAGTCTGCTAAAAGTTTAAAAACATTTATTAATGCAATGAAAGGTCAAAGGGCTCTTTTGCATTAATGGTAATTCTCATTATCATTGCTAAGTTTAGTGGTGTTCCGCTTTGCAGTGTAGAAAGAAGTCCTCTTTCCCCAAACTGTTCTTCCTGGTGCTTATGTGTTGGAAGGAGTCAGGTCTTGTTTCTGGGGGGGAGTATCTTTGAGGTATTTCAATAATTTATCATGAACTGTCATGCTATGCCTATAATGCCATGCAGGGAAGGTCTTTCAAGCCCACATAACATAAACGTGCCTCTCAGGCTTTCCTTATGTGTTGTCTGTATGGCCCACCATGTATGTGAGCGCAGTTCTTTTCTTCTAAAGGTCGTCTTCAGTAGTGTAACATTTCACTTAGAGCACAGACGTGCACCCTCGGGAAGATGTCCATGGAGAACATACAGTGGGTAGTCAAGTTTGGAAGACTTTGTCAGCTATCCCCAAGATACCATGCTGCTACTAGAAAGCCTATATTTGTACAGATACTGAGCAGGGACATTCTAGTTATTATTTACCATTAAGGTGGGTTTTGTGGAGAAAGAAAATCTTAACATCTCTTCATTGTATATCAAAAGCAGTGGAAATTATTTTGTGGACTCTTAGAAGTTTGAGTGCTGTCTGCTTGGTATAAGACCAACAGGCAAGGTGCTGAAAGTTCTTGTACAGCTGAATGTCTATCTACTTTGGTACTTACAGTGTTGCTATTATCATCCAACTTTAACACAAGTTGAGGAATGTATTCTGTAGAAATTGTCCACAGCAGACAAATTAATAATTGTTTGAAAATCAGTAAAATGAAAGTAAAATGAAATATCTGAATTAAGCATCTTGGAGAAATGTTTTCCAAACACTTGTATTTTTGAATAACTGTAGTTCTTTTACTAAGTACAAAGCAGAATTATGATAGGTACAGCATCCTCAACAATAATGTGAAAGGCAAAGTGTATAATAGCAGAAAGCTAGACGGGTGATGAGCTTAGAGTAATGCCCACTGTCTTTCTGTTACTTTGTCTACTACGGCCTCTCTCTTTCTCTTTTTGGTGTTTACACCTATTTTTGCTCATTTTAAACCTAGATTGCAAACGTCCCAAGCAAGAAATGTGTTTGCAGAACAGCTAGTGTCGTGGGGTCATGGGTTGTTAGTGCAGAGGTGGTCTACTTCAGTACACATAATACATCACTAAGGCTTGTTACAGGTCTTTTGGAAATACAGGAAGGCGACTGAATTTCACACGTTTATTTAAAATTGTCTATCCATGTAAAGTAGAATATCCTCCTATTAAAGATTCTTAAGAACTTGGTATTACAGAAGGAAGTCCTGACGACCTCATAGATTGTAGGGAAATAGTTGCTGGGTTTTGTGGCCTTTGAGCCCTTAGAATCTTTTTTTTTTTTACTCCCCTTTTTTTTTGAATTTGTTTCCTTCTATTTTTCCAGAACCCTGCATATGATAACTTAGATATTTTTTTGTGGCTCTGAGAAGGTTTGAATTAAGGAATGCAGAGTTTTGAGTTATATCTCCCTACACCTTGCTGCACTTCAGCACCATTCGCAATGAAGACTGCATATGATAGGATTTTGTAAATCCTCTCTTTTGTGGCTTGTTTTTAATTTGTAGTTCTCATCGTCAAAATGAGAATGTTATGCTATGGGGTTGTCGCTGTAATGTACAATTTAAAATAATTTGCTTTATGCAAATAGGTGTGATAATGTATATATTAGCTTACATTCATCTAGAAAACAGTATTATAGATAGTTTAGTTGGGGATTTTGCGCAGTATAGACCATAGTGGCTCATAATGAGGATTGACATTTTCTTTTCCCAGGTAGGGACAGTCTAGGTATTTTACTAATATTGGCATAAATTAAAGTAATTTACATAATGTTGTCTGTTGTAGTGTATGCTTTCAAAGCAGGCTTCAGAAAAATGGGGTTATTTGCAAGTGGCAGATGTGCATTATTTTCTGTACAACCTCAGCTGTTTATTTTCTATGGGCTACTGGCATCAATACCTGTCAGTTCACAATTATGGGATTGTTTGATTTCAACAAATTAGTGAAAAAATTGAGTAGTTTCTGTGGCCTAAAGATAGCTTTCAAGTGAAATCTAGAGTTTAAAGCACACGCAAGAAGAAGTAAGAACAGCTAAAGTTTTTACTTTTTTTTTTTTCCCCCCAATGCAGAGGAACTTCTAAATTGTGTAGTGTGATATATAGTTTAACCATGGTAGTATTGGTTTGTTTGTTGTTGTTGGGGTTGGTTTTTTTTATGAGACAGAGCATAATATGTTGGTCTGTTAAAGAAACAACAGGGAAATAGCTTGATTTTTCAGGTCCTTATTTTCATTCAAGCGTGATGTGGTTTAGGCCCAGCTGGCAGTCAGCACCATGCGGCCACTTGCTCGCTATTCTTCCCACACCCCCCCCCTGCAGTGGGATGGGGAAGAGAATTAGGGGACAAAAGGTAAAACCTCATGGGTTACCAATCAAATCAGAACAGGATAATGAGAAACAAAAACCAATCTTAAAACACCTTCCCCCTACTCCTTGCTTCTTCCCAGGCTCAACTTTGCTCCCAGTTTCTCTACCTCCTTCCTGCCGGTGGTGCGGGTGGACGGGGAACGGGGATTGCCATCAGTTCATCGCATGTTATCTCTGCTGCTCCTTCCTGATCACACTCTTCCCCTGCTCCAGCGTCGGGTCCCCCTCACAGGAGAGTCCTTCACAAACTTCTCTGATGTGAGCCTGCAGTTCTCCACAAACTACTTCAGCATGGGTCCCTTCCATGGAGTGCAGTCCTTTAGGAACAGACAGACTGCTCCAGTGTGGGCTATCCACAGAGTCACAGCTTCCTTCGGGCTCATCCACCTGCCCCAGCATAGGGATCTTCTGCTCCACGGTCACCTCTATGGCTGCGGGTGGATCTCTGCTCCACCGCTACCTCCATGGCTTCAGGGGCACAGCTGCCTCACCATGGGCTGTGAGGGAATCTCTGGTGCACCTCCTCCCCCTCCTTTTTTCCCTGACCTTGGTGTCTCTGTAACTGTTCATCTTGCATCCTGCTCCTCTCTCCACTGCCGGTTCCCTGCATTTTTTCCACTCTTAAAAATATGTTATCCCAGAGGTGGATCCATCATCGCCAGAGGTGGGTCCAAGTTGGAGCACAGGAAGCTGCCAACAGCTTCTTACAGGAGCCCCCCCTATAGCTCTGTCCCCTGCCACCAAAACCCCACTACACAAACCCAGTACAGGTGATAATTCGGAACAAATTGTGTTGTGTTTTTTTTTTTTTTTTAATATGGAACAATATATTAGAACATATTGGAAAGTGAAGTATCAGTCTTTCCTATAACCTGTGTAAGACTGGTTTTCAGTGGATGTTGACATATGGTATTACCATAATCTTTTATTTAAAATTGCAACCTCTGTGCTGTTTATCTGTTACTGCATGCTTTCCTCCCTTCCATCTCTCACCTCTTTTCCTTCCCCCTTTGCTTTGTAAGGACATGTAGGGTTGGAAGATCCCTCTTTGAAGGTTTGGGGGGTTACTAGTTCACTAGTACAGCTGTCTGAAAGCTTGCTGGATTTTTTTTTTTTTTTTTGAGTCACATCTGGTAGTTTACATTCACTAGTATAATACAGGTATATTTTTCCCTTGGTGTGTTAGAGTAATTTTGCACTGAGTGTTCTAATTTTCTGTACATTAATATGAGAGCCAGTTCTGGATTTCAGTAGTCAGTAGCTTGAAGATTATGGCTGAAAATAGGCTTGGTTTAGCAGCTGTGACATGTTTTAGCAAGACTCTTCTTCAATTCTTTAAAATGTGTGGAAGAAGATCTTTAAAATTAAGAATATATTTGTCTTATATGACAATTATCAAAGAATTTGTACCAATTTTACCCCAAATATTTTCATATAATTAGCATTTCAATAATGATGCTGTGTAGTTGTTGTAGTTCTGTGTGCTATTTTCTGAATTAACATTTGCCTCTGAAGAAAATAAGCTCAGATCCAGCTAAAATGTCATTTTCTTTGTTATTCTTCTCACTAAAATGAACAATCAGGAAAACCCAAATATTAATTTGAATTGAATGAAATGTTTGACCCAGTTCTAAACTATTTTATAGCAATTTTAACAAATGAAAGAAAGGAAAATGGGAATGGAAGCGTTGTGGGATTTTGGTGGTTTTGTTTTTTGTTTTTTGATTTTTATTTTTTTTTAATATATTGAGGAGGATAAAAATGCATTAGTTGTACTCTGTGTTGCCTGATGGCTCTGGCACTTGCAAGGAATGTGGGAGAAACAGGTTCCTTCACTTCCCTGCTTTGCCTCAGGAGTTGAATCCACATCTCGGGAGAATTCCACAGCTCCTGCTCCAGCAGCCTGTGTCCAAAGCCCTGGGTCAGGTGGGCCTTTGTCTCCTTGGCTGACACCTTCTCCTGTATATACATTATTTAAATGTTCTCTGTAGTAGGGACAGCTGAAGTGTCTCATCTTAACAGTCAAGTTAGCCAGCTGCACAGTTCTGGAGGTGTGTTCACTTGCTTAAGAGGGAGTATGGAAGTATTTTTAAGTGAAAATGTCAGTAAAAGAGGTTACGCGTAATCCGTTCCATAATGCACAGTAAGCCAGGACTTTCCACCCTCTGAGAGGTGTTGTCCGTTTCAAGGAAAAAAAAAGTGTGTATATGTATATATGCACGTGTGTGTATATATATGTACATATAAAAATCACCACTTCACAGTCTGAACAAAAGCAGTAAGCACTGGCACACATGTCTGTATAATGGTTAGTGGGACTGAAGTTCCAAAACTCTAAAAAATGTCTTGTGATAGACTTTTTTTTTTGCCTGGTTTGTTGCTAAATCAAAACATATGCCTTAATATGCTCCACTTGCAGTCATTCCTTTCTCATACATGGGCAATGATAATCTTATGTTGATCCTATGCTACCACGTGTTGATTACACACTGCACGTCGTGTGCTTAGCTCATGAAGAAAAGGTGGAACAAACTGACAGATAAATCCTACAGTGCATTGAAAGGTGTCAACAAGCTCCTTTGAAACCTTGCATGTAGCGTAGACTTGGTTTAATTCATCATGAGCTGTAGTTATCCCTAAGCATAAAAAAAATGGAGCAGCACCAAGATGAGTACAAAAATTTGGCTTTGAAATCTTTTTAGTAACTCATCTTGGGGTGGGGGGGCAAGTGTTTTGATTTTTTTGCTTTGGAGGTCTAGAGTTGAAAATGTCTTAATTTTCCTTAATAATTACGGGGAATGTAAGTGCAACTCCTGGAGCTATGACCTAAAGAGGATCTTGAAATATCCTATGACTTGCCACTGTGACAGTTAAAGTGACTAAAAAAAAATTATTAAAAGAAATTACTTTCTTCTTTTTCTTAGATACAATCGTCATCATTAAATTTGAGTAGCAAGTATTTAACCTCAAATGAAGCTGCCTGCATACAGTGGGACAGATGTGTAAGTTTTTTCTGTTTGTTTGTTTTGCTCAATAAACTAACGGGCAGCTTGTTTGTTTTGAGTCTTGTGTCATTATTGTTATTTATTTAGAGTAAGCCATTGGATAAAGGTAATGAATAATTGTATACCTGTGCATTGACTTGTATGGAGCTTAATAATTTAGCAGGAGGTTTGTACGAGTGCCTGAGACTTAAAAATTAAGTTTGGAAGCCTGGATATCTTTACAGTGTTACAGTAACTAGTTTATGGTTTGGGGGGCACTTCTTACTCTGTGGTAAATAGCTGGCATATATACATCCTTACCCTGCAGCCTACCTCTTAAAAAGGGGGAAGTAACTTACATGCTGCATTCATCCTGTACTCAAATTACACTCATTCAGATTTTCGTGTCCTCACTGATAAAGTAAATATTAATATTTTCTTATTTTTTTGTCTGAAACATTTTTTTATTTATATATTCAGTTTGAGCTGTTGAGTACAGATTTTTTGGAAGCTTGAGATTCCTGACTAAAATGCAGTAGAAAAAAATTGTCCATATGCAGATTAACATTTATATGTAGATTAAGAATAAATAATATTCTTCTATAGTGTTTCAGAACTTTTTGTTTATTTCCCCCCCTTTCCCTAATAAAATAGTTCAGCTTTTAAGCTGTCTATATTATTGATCAATGTGCATGTTAGCAAAAGATGGACAACATGTTTAAGATAGATAAAATGCTAAGCTAGGAAGTCTTGGTGGGGTCATAGAATAGGTGATATAGTCCAATCCCCCTGCAATGAGCAGGGACATCTTCAACTAGATCAGTTTGCTCAGAGCCCAGACCAACCTGACCTTGAATCAGTTCCCAGGGATGGGACATCTGCAGCCTCTCTGGGTAACCTGTCCCAGTGTTTTGCCACCTTCGTTGTAGAAGATTTATTCCTTATATCTAGTCTGAATCTACCCTCCTTTAGTTTAAAACCATTACCCCTTATCCTGTCATTACAGGCCCTACTAAAAGGTCTGTCCCCGTCTTTCTTATAAGCCCCCTCTAAGTACTGGAAGGCTGCTGTAAGGTCTCCTTGGAGCCTTCTCTTCTGCAGTCTGAGCAACCACAACTCTCTCAGCATGTCTTCATAAGTCTCTGGCCTCTATAGGAAAGGAAAAATAAAAACACAGTTCAGATTAATTTATTGAAGGAAAGTTTTCCTAGGTAACACATGCAGAAGGTGTGTGGGATTTTGTTACATACTAAATCAGCTTGTGGATCATTCTTCATCAGAGTCTAAGCAAAAATGAACTACTAGCACTCTCCAAGTCTGTAACATAGCCAAAGAGCAGGAAAGAGTAGTCACAGTTTGCAGCAGCCTTTTCAGTCGGTTCTAGACCACTGTAAAGAAATCTGATAAAAGGGACAATGCTGCTTTTGCTGGAATATGCAGAAGTTCACTCTCATGTATTTGATGCTGAATTCTAATATATTTATCTTAGAGCCACTTTATGCTTTGCACCATTTCATTACATCATGCCAAGCACTGTAGCATTTATAAAGTGCCTTTCTAACATGGTTCTCGAGGTTAAAAGCCTTCAATGAAAATATCCACCTTAGTACTACCTGTCTACTGAAAATTTGTATCTGATCTTAGTATCTTCAAGAACTCTTTATTGAATTATATCCCAGATGAAATAACTGTTAACTACAAATTCAGTTGTTCTGGTAGATAATAAAATCTGTAAGTGGTTAGTCTTAAAGAAATTAAATGCCAATGTGAGTTCCAACAGAAAAGTGTATACATTTTATCACCTGGTTTTTGTCATATTGATGTGCTTCATTGAAATTCAGGTTGCAAGAACTCTGGAATAGAGCTTAGATAATTTTGGTCAGCCTAAAAAGTGCATTTATAGAACATATTTTGAGTTCAAAAGTTTTGTAGAACACAGTAATTTTTACATGTTTATTTTGGGAAATATGAAATGTGAAGAATATATGAAATACATCATCTTTTAAGTGAACTCATACTACTTCCTGCTGGGATATTTTTCCTTCCTGGTGTGGTGGCTGAAGACTGACTCTGTTTTTCCTCTGTGTTTCAATGTATCAGTGTGCAATATGTGATGTTCACCAGTACAGATTGCACTATGCACTGTGTTACGGACTAGTTATTGCATACTAGCTCCTGAAGTTGAGTGGTGCAGCCCAAAGAGCTAGTGTTTTGCAAATATTCCTTCTGTCCATGATGCTTTCATTTGTGATTAAGAAGGCACTCTTTTGGTAGTGTGGGTACTTAGGGGTGAAGAGTCTCCAGAGAACAAAGATAGGAATATTCTGTTGTCTAGATGTACCTTCACTCTTCAAATTTTATGTTTCAGTAGGTTGGAAATGTTATAGGTCTATGTCCTTTAGCATCCACTTAAGAATTAAAGTCCTCCAGCACATATGCTGTGCAGTAACTTTTATGTGCACATTATATCATTGAAGAAAATCTAGTTCCTGATTAAAGGGATCTAGTAGTGTTAGATGTGCCATAAGGAGGTGGGATAGGAAAGAGCAGTGTGGAAACTGCTGCCTGTTTATAACTCCCACCCAAGTACTGGCTCCCAGTTCTTGAGAGCTTTTCTTATTTAAGATTTGGGATCCAAATCCTTGCTGAAATGTGGCATAGTTAACGGCAATCGTATATTTTCTGGTTTTACTCAGTAGTTCTCCTTCTGTCTTCTGCATTAAGGGTGGAAACATGTTATGCTAATAACTGTGGGAGCATATCTACAGACAGGGAAAATACCAACCCAAAAGACAACAGGATAATACTCATCACATTAGAGGTTTTCACTCGTTACGACTTGCATTAGTAGCCACTGAAATAGCAGGAAGAGTGGGTCAGCTTTCAGGGAGCCAAATAGAGAGCAGACAGCATCTTTGCATTTGACAGTGAGAAACAGGAGGAATTGAGGTTTCATTCTTCTCTTCCTCTCCTAGTGCTTTTGAGTTGTCTTCTGTGGTTTACTGCATGGTGGGGAGACCATGATCTGTTTGTAACAGGAAATACAGTGATGCTTGTAAAGAACAGGGAGCTTCCTGATCCTTCTCTTTTCTCTAAATGTTTTTATTTATTTCCCTTTTTTATACCTCATAAAATACTAGGTTTAGTAAAATAATTATTATGACTTCTATGTAATAATAGAAATCAAGCAAATGGGAACAGCAAGGGCTATCCTTTTCTTTACCTGCTCTTGTACTAAAAATGTCTTGGATCTTTCTCTGAATAAAACACCTGTGTAACCTTATTCTATAGAACTTATTTAAATTACAGCTTGTATTACATTAACTAAAGCTCACGAACGGCACTGGTTAGAATAGGTACTATAAAAAGCTTTATTATCAGTTAAAATTCTTGTTGTATTTTTTGTTGGCTCCTTCTTGTATTTTTTATTGGCTCCTCAAACAGAACTTTATTTGCTCAAATTGAAATCTGTGTCTATGGCGGTAGGATGGTTCTCCTATAAACTATTTCTTTTGGGAGAAGGAAGACTGAACTATTTGTTCACCAGGGACAGGAGTGTCTTTTTGGATTTCCTGCTGATGCTCAGTGTGGTGCTAGTGGAAACAATGTCAGCTTTCCTGGCTTGGTTGTCTGTGTCAACTGGGTCTTTGCTGCAAAGTTGCACCTTACCTTGAAGAAGGCAAAGAAAATATGTCACTAAAAGAAGTTAAGAAGGAAAAAGGCACCTTACAATGGAGGCCAGGGACAGGCTGGTTGACAGGTCAATAGGGAGAGCTGTACACTCCTGTCTCTCTCCCTTGCCCCCCTTTACGAATAGGAATGTGAATAGGAGTGTTTGTTTTGAGAGGGACAGAGTTGAGGTCATTGTTTTTTTTAAACTGAGAAAATCAGGTGAAAATGTCAGATGCTACTGATGAATGTACAGTTTACTTAAAAAATACCAAATGACAAAAAATACTGGAAGGGGGTGTAAGAAGTTTACCTTTATTATGGGCATGATCGATTATGTCTGGATGTGATGTGGAAGCTTGGCTTTGAAGTTTTTGTTGCAGTACTCGTGCTTGTTGGCAAGATGAAACTAAGTATTTCTGAACTCTCTAAAAATTATCTTGGATGGCACAGTAAATATTATTTTGTTATTTAGTATATTTAGTAAAGAGATGATCTTTTTCTTGCTTCAAGTAAAACCTTCAAATTCTTACATGAGGAAGAAAGAAAATACCTGGTTCAGAGAAGAAACAGACATCTTTGGCGAATCACTTGCAATTGAGGATATCTTCTGACTTGAAATAAAGTTTTGTGACAAAAGGAGGACTGATCNAAAAAAACCCCAAAAAAACCCTATGAAGTATTTAAACTACTGTCTGTCCTCTTGAAATATTTTTTGTCTTTTCAGGGACTGTGAACTGCATTTTCTTTCTAATCTGCCTTTATATGCACAAGCATACCATGATACAAACACTTAATATAGACAGATACGATATGTAAATCATTTAAAACCTCTCTGTAGCACAAGTTAAACTGTCTGAGGACATGGAACTAACTGTCATCAATATGAATGAATGCAAAATTGGATTAATAGGTAGCTATAAGAGTTTTTTACAACAGACATCTTCAGACTTGATCTCGTTAGCATCAAAATACTTATTAATGTATGATAGTCTTAGCAGTTCAACAGACATTTGAATTTTTTTTAGAGAAATTACATTTCAAACAGGTTAATATAATATTACATTCTGTAAAGGACCCTGTTTACGTTTTGTGACTATTTTTTCACTTTATACTTACATGGATGTT
Source organism: Syrrhaptes paradoxus (assembly GCA_013400615.1). Classification (NCBI taxonomy): domain Eukaryota; kingdom Metazoa; phylum Chordata; class Aves; order Pterocliformes; family Pteroclidae; genus Syrrhaptes; species Syrrhaptes paradoxus. The sequence goes on along the minus strand of VZTO01019337.1, from coordinate 130,720 downwards.
TTCAGCAAGATTTCCAGGAAGACTTGGTTCACACAAGACACGGCATGCCTCTCCTAACTGCTTTTTTGTTCTTCACCACCCTGCCTCTTCAGCTTTGTAACTCTTAGATTTCTCCTTTATAAGCATCTCATTTGTAGCTGTTAGAAATGCTTAAGGTTTCACTCTTACTGAGTTTAAAGATAGACATTAAAAAAAAAGTTAACAAAAGCATAGGTTTTCTAGTATATTTAGCAAGCTAGGAAGATGCACTAGTTAGGAGAAGAATTTCCTATCTTAATCACTTCCCATTTATTTTATTAGCTGTGGACTTTACAGGAGGAGGAGGAGAAGGGTGTGATGGGCTAGACAGAGGAATTGAACACTAGTGGATTCTGATGCTTCTCTGAAAGCAGCTTGCTGTTCTCTAGCAACATACAGTAAATGTTTTGTCTTTTGTCTTTCATTCTTTTGGAACTTACCTGTTACTGTGGTTTTGGTTGTTTCCTGTTCCGTGATAATGCTGATGTATCTTGCCCTCCTGTTTTGTTACTGCAACCTTTGTTCATCTCCCCTCAGGCCCAAATTGTACAGCATAAGACACAAAAAGCAGCTCTAAAAGTGCTGTAAGCCATACAATACATACTTCAGATGTTTAAAAAAAAATCTAATTTTTTTTCTTAAGAAAACCACTTTATCTCTTCTAATGTTAAGAATTGCCCCGTCTTATTAGCATATAGTATTTGTTTATCAAAACATGCAAATTATAAAAAGAGTATAATCTCATGTAGCTTTCACTTGGAGCAATGTTGAACAGATGCTTAAGACCTAGGAAAATCCTGCTTAAAGTTTTAATGAAATTGTTGACTAGAACATCAGCATTTTGACAAATGACAAATCTGACATTTGGTAGGTGTGAACAATAGCATAGAAACATACCCTGCAAGTATTGCTCCAGTAATACCATACCAGATAATGAGAAAGAACACTTTAACACTGAAGAGACAGTTTGGAACCTAGACAAATGTTGACATAATTTACTTACCATGGCAGATACGTTTTTTATGAGCAATCCCTTAGTAAAAGCTGGGACAGAAATTATTAGCATGTGTACAATCTGTTTGGTTTTTTTTTTCCTTCCTTTCTTATAGTGTGTTGCTGTGGCAGGTTAGCAAAGGATGTGTGAAGGAAGATAGTCCCATGTGAGATGTGCTGGTATTGTTAGTGCATTATGAAAAAAATAGCAACAGTTAAAGTCTTATCAGGTGGCTGTAGGTGTGAGTAGTGTTCCTGTTTGTGGTGATACATAATATATATGGTGGTACGTGCAACACAGTGATATTTCTTTTTTTTCTGTATATAAAACTTGGGAGTGATGTTTTGGCTGAGGTGATTTTTGTTGTTTTAGCTTTGCATTTTTATTTTAAAACAAACGTTGTTTGAAATCGGGTCGAATGGGGATTTCTGTAGTATGGGTTTTATAGTGTTTAACAGTGCTGCTTCAACCTAGGCGGTGGAGGGTGATGCTTCGAATAGGAATATGCTTAATTGTCAAATAAATTATGAAGACTGATTTCTCCAGAAATAAACTTGAGTTTTGACTCCCTACCCTATATCAGACACGTACTTTATTCCTAAACATGCTGAGCAGTCAGCCCGTACCGCTGAGGTCTGATGAAACATTTGGGTACTGAGCATGTTTAGCAAATCCAGTTAGGCACTAAACAGTGATGCCAGATCTAAATGTCAGTCAGATGAGAATAATATGCATGCTAACACAAACATCCTTGTGTATATCAGACTTCAAAAATAGTGAATAAGAAATGTATAATATTTAAAAAATCATTATCTCAATTTTTTTAAGAAGTTTTATGGTTGAGGATATACTGGTGTAAGAACTGAATTAAGAACCAGGTCCTCTATTTAATAAAAACATTAATTTTGAAAATGAAGTCTTACTTCATTTCTGCTTTGTGTCTATTTCCAAGTATTTTTTAATTGGTGCTAATCTGGAAGTCATGCCTCTTTAGTTTTTCCATTGTCCTGAATTATTTTCACTGCTTTCACACATCAGTTTAAGAGGCAGTGTAGTTTTGTGTAAAGGGAAATGGTGCACACGCTTGCTTCCGTACACGGTGATGCAGATGATTTAAGGTTTGAGATGGAGATAATTTGTACAAAGCTGGGGCTTTTGGTTCTTGAATCCTTTGTGAGGTTTCAGGGAGTATCTGAAAATGATTGGTAGAGTCCCATAGACTTTTTGATGTCTATAGCAGCAAGATGTACAAAAAAACCCTGGCTTTTAAAATAGGAAAAGGCTCAGTTTGAGGAGTTTGATTTTAACTCAACACTGTCCCTTTAGCAAGAGTCTAAACTGTTCCTCTATTTAATTGCTGCTGATTGTTACCTTCCTGCATGCTTGTTAATTTTGTGGTGGTGGGGAGCACAGAAAACAGAGAGAAGAGTTCAGAGACTGCTAAACCAAAAAAATATAACTTGGCAGTAGTAGGTCTGTTTTACTGCTTAATATAGTCTGTGTTCACAGCAAAATTATTTGACATTTTGAGGGACAGGAGGGTGCGTGGGGGAGGGATATTTACGTTCGTAGTCTTTCTAATGTTTCAGTCTCGACTTTAGTTAAACTTCTGCATTTGGTAATTAGGGTTGAGTACCCAGAGTCCACTGATTTAGGCCCCCGCAGTTTACACCAAGCACTGAGTTTTTCAGCAATGTGAATAGGCGTGAATGATCTGTATACTTGGATAAATCGGAGGTCTCTGTGTCGTGTTCTGACAAGTATCATGAGCACACGGCAGAGTTCACATACCTTTCTTGGAGGGCTCTTGTTCTTCCTGCCTCCTCTCCCAAGCCTCTGAGCGTGTACCTTTGTCCCATCGCTTTTCCAAGCACGTTTTGGTTTCACTCCTTATGAGTTACTCTGTTTATGTTATTTTCTTTTTGTAATTTTTCCTGGCTTCTCTTCTTATCAGGGATGAGGAAGGTGAGGGCATCAGCTGCCCTGCCAGGGTGCTGCCCCGTTTCTTCTAGCAGCTGAATCCCAGCAACCACAGCATCCTCGGGAGCTGCCTGGTTCCTGCCTCCCAGGCTGCTACAGCTCCTACACATGGCATCCAGTGGTGAAATGCTCCAGCCTTGGAGGAAATAATGCCCCTCCGTCCCCCACTTCTCTTTTTCCCTTCTTGTTTACATGAACATATAAAACTGTTCATGGTACCCCATGTGTAAGCTAGGGTTTTTCTAAATCTTTGTCTCACTCAAAATGAAACTGTAAAAATAATTATAAAGGCTGTTTTTTTTTTTTTTTTTTTTCCCTGTAATTCTACAAGTGTCTTCATTTTTTTTGGAGTTTCATCTTTTATGGGTGTTTGTTGTTTTGGGGTTTTTTTTAGCGAATATTCCTTAATTAGCATAGCACCTGCCATTGAAGTGGAAGCTGATAATGATTTAATAAAACGTCTCTTCCCTACTGCTTGTGTTGCTTGCTTTTAGATTTTCTTTTTACTTTGTTCTTAATGATTTCCAAAAATAAACAAGATGAGCACTATTCATTCTAAAACTGACATCCGTTTGTGCAAATTTTGTAATATGATTTTATGTACTTCCTATTCTCAAAATGTGTCACTACTTTTCATGTTTTTTCAAAACAGTGATTAGTTTTGCTTTCACTTTGTCTCTGCATTTTGCATATTTCTTGAAACAACTACTCCTGCATTTTGCAGGTGCGTGGGTTTGTCTGTATTTACACTATATGCACTTGCATAATGACTTAAAGGCTTTTTGTTTAAAACTACTTTTCTAGACCTTTTTTTTGCACTAAGGTTATGTAATATAATCAAGTCCACGATCATTGCCTGACTACTCAACCTAAAATCTAGAATTGTTTGAAGCTTGCAGGCCACTATCTGCTCTTCAAGCAAATAATCTGCTCATATTTCAGTGTTCTTGCATACTTCTCATACTTCTCTGTATGTTAACGTATGTGTTTGCAACCCCAAGGCCCCAGTGTTTCTCTTTTTTTACTCCCTTCCTTCAGCAGTGATTTCTTCTGGTCATGGCAGTCCACTGTGGCACTTCTTGGATCAGTGACATTCTCCTGACATTTCGTGTCAACGCCGTATGCTTTCAGTAATCCCATTTTGAATGGAAAATTCTGTTAAATGTTTCTGCAGGCTTTTTACCACAGCAAACCACTGACTGTCTACAGCCACTTGGGAGCTAATAGTCTGGAGTAGTACATTTGAGTAGATAATTGTTCTCTAGTTCCATTTGTTTTCTTTGAAGATTTTTGTTGCAAGGTGACTCTTAATTCTCTTTGTTTCTGTCTTGTCTGTATATGATTGAGGAGATTTCAAAGGCATAAATCATTTAAATTTTGAGCTCACTGCCTGTAGGTTTTTGTACCTTTGAAAACATTTTCCTTTTCCTTGAATATCCTGTTTGTTTAGCAGGAGTCCTTAACTTGGAGTGGCTTGTGTCCAAGGGTAAACAAGGGTAAAGGTGGTCATAACCAAATTCATACTTTGTTCTAGAGTTGGCATGGGAGGGGTAGATGAAAAACATATCATCTTTTTAACCTTGAGCGTTTGGGGGACTGTATTCTAAAGGAAATTTGGGTTGAACCTTTAGGGGTGTTTTTGAAGGAAGGGAGCTTGACTTATTTTCACATTATGATGTAGTAACACTCAAAGCAATAGAGATCATGCTTAGATGTTTGAAAGAAAAATGGAAAAAAAATACATGCAAAATCTTCTAAGGGGCATCCAACTTTGGGAATGTCCCAGGAAGTAATCTAGCAGCCCTAACGAGTCTCCCCGAAGAATCTCACGTATTCTGCATTCCTAGAAGGCAGCAGCAATGCCATGAAAAATGTCTACTGCATAGCCATAGAGGACATAAAATGGACAAGATATAATTAATATTTTATTGCCCTAAACTCAGTCAGCAAGAATAGGGAAGAATGAAGTCTACCAGCATGGTTCCTGCTTCAAATTCCAAATAGCGCTCTCACCTCTTCACCTGAACTTCAGCAGCTTAGACTGTCAGGGATCATAGCCTTCAGTAACTACATGGCATCTGCTCCGTGGTGTTGTGTGCTCAAAGCTAATTTACAATAAGATGATTAGGGCCCAACTGTTTGAATAGGCAGTGATAATGAATGATAATGATTAAGAATTTAACCATTGGCAATGTTAATTGTTAATGAATGTCAATCTAGTTAAGTATTATTTTGAAGTTTGCAACTGGTCTCATTTGTCAGGTTTCCAAATCTTCCCATCACAGCCACCTTAGCTGTGTTAAGCAGTAACTGCTTATTATGCCAGGGACAAGTGAAGCATCTCCGTGGACTTTTCTGTTCAAAGCCTAGAACTGTTTTTTTGCATTGTTAAGAAATTACAGCAATTGCAGGCTTAGACATGTGATTACCTGTTTTGAGGCAAAGAAATTGTGCACAACTTCATCAGAACCCAATGCCAATGGATGGATGCATGTATTTGGTGTGAATCTAGCTAGGAATCTGTGATGTGCTTACTGTAACTTGGCACTTACATGCATAATTTATGTTCTGTAAGATCTGCATGGAGTCACATGCTTGTGAGCCTTTCTGTTCTGTGATCTTAAGTCACAACAGTGACTTTTTTCCTGCTTTTCCTGTTTACAGTACAAGCTCCAAATTCACAGATTAGAATGAAATAAAGATGAAAAAAAAATCCTCTTAAATTGGTTTCTATTAAAAACGTTGACTATCTTACACACTCTCTTGTCCAAGGTGCACATGCTTCCATATCATCAGTATGTGTGCGGTCACTAACTTGTGTTTCATTCAGTTTTATACTGAGTGATGTAAATTTAGTCTCCCCTGACAAGAGTTCTTCTTACATATGATTTCAGAAACCTATGGGAAGTACTGTGTAGTGTGTTAAATTTCTGGAAGAAATTTAAAGTTTTTCTTCAAGTCTCTCCCTTCATTAGAACTGGTATTCGTCATGGTCAACCCTCATATTATTTGGTGTGTGAAAACTTCTCTTTTATTCTGTGAAGGAGAGAGCAATGCAGAGCACAAATACTAAAACTTTCACAGAAAGAAAGCCAGAGTTACTACCTTCCTCTTTGCAAGTTCTGACTGCTCCGTCTCCCTTTTCTTAAAATAGCTGCAGTAAGCTGGTTGCCCCTCCTTTTCCCTGCCCGTTCCCTTGCACTGGAAAAGAAAGTTGTGGATACAAGGGGCTTCCCAGAAGCCTGAAATCCACAGAAAACAAGTGTTTCTGATCTTTCTTGTAAACAGACTTCAGAGAAATACTAATTAAAGTTGGTTACAAAGCTAATATGACATTGGTCTTGATACAGAGGGGAAATGTCTGTGTGAGTACTTTTTTGTGTGTGTCTTGTAGCTATGGCTAGCTTCACCTTTTGCTGAAATCCCTTCTTGTGTTTGAGTAATTCATGAAAATTGTGTGAGAAGTTTTTAAAATAACTGATTCAAATTTGTGTTTTGTCTTCAGCTGGGGAAAGAGAGTCCCATAAAATTCAGTTTGCGCCAGTTGGAGTGCATAGTGTAGCAATAGCTGGGTGGCCAAAAGTGTTTATCTTGAATGAAGGTACCAATAACTACATTAATGACACAAGAATAAATGAGACAGGGTTTGCCAAAATTTAGAGTTCTGATAGAACTGTAGCAAAAAGGGGGGGGAAGTGTCTGACAAATGCAGACAGCTTCTTTAGGTTTGTGTGGGGCCAGTGGGGGGTTCTGGGTTTTGTGCCTGTTGTTGCCCTGTGATTTTATGCAGCTATACTTCAAAAATCTACTCCTTGTATTGGAATTGTTGGTTGGGGAAGTATTTACTCATGAGGGAGATGAGCTATCTTGGTGTAAAATGGGCTTTCTAGTATAACCCTTGGGTGCAAGTGGAACTTGAGCTGGCAGTGCTGCACTAGGCACCAGCGTATGCAGCTCTATCTGCATAGCCTAGTTATCCTCAGTTAGGCATTTCAGTTTTTAATTGTGAAACTCTAAAAGTAGCTTGTTTCTATAGTGTGGTGTTGTCTGGGAGTGTTATGGCATGAATAGAACCATGTGAGACTACGGCCGGAGGAACAGAGAGAGATTAGTGTGACTAAATGCTGGACACCCTTACAGAGGTTTCTTGTAAAATATTGTATCTTTAAACACTGCTAGCTATCAGTAATGAAGGGCTCACATGTACAAGAATATAGCAAAGAAATTTGTACTTAAAGCCAAATTTAAACTAATGGGACTAAATGCCTTCTTGTCTTCATGTTAATCTGTAGAAATAGACACCTATGTAGTGTATGTTTGAATATCTGTGTGTGTATGATTATGCAGTGGTTGAATTAGGATGTATGATGAAGCATAGGTATGTCCAAGCAAATACAAAAGTGATGCTGGACTCTAGATTTTTGTCAAAGCTGAACCAGAGCTGCGTGTGTAGACGTGTATTTGCAGACAGTAAATGTATTGAGTCAAATCTGTTTTTTTTTCTTTTTTCAAGAGTACACTGAATTGTTTTTATTTTAAAGGAAAAACAGAACAAACCCCACAGAATATCTAGTGCATGTTTTCAGTTCACCTTTACTATATTTGGAGAGTGTTAATCAACTTTGTCTTCTGATTTATTTCTAGATGGTGCAAAAGAATCACAGTTGCCCAGTCAAGATGAACAGAATGGCTTCCTTCAACAAGAAAATAGAACATTCATTTTTTAGGATTATGTCTACAACATGAAGCATTTAACAGTAGCTGTCTTTGAGAACATTCATCTATGACCTGAAATGTCCTGATCCTGGGGAAAAAGAGAGATGATCCCATTAATTAAGTCTATAATTTTAAAATGCATTTTATGACTAATCATATTTACCTATGAACAACACACATACAAAATACAAAAGCCATAGATTATTTCAACACGGACACACGTGTCTACTTTTGCATTCAATATACAAGATACATAATTTTAATCAAATTTTAATCTTTTAAATTATCTATATTTATTAATAAATGAAGACTTGGCAAGAAGAATTTGTCATCCATGGACAAGAGTAAAGCAGATTCCCCCAGAATGGATGGTAATTTTGTATTGGGTAAAATCAATAACTTAAAAGTAGAGCAAGAGGAAGACAGCATTAACTGTACTCTAGAAAGAATGGATATCAAGACAGAACAAGATGATTTCAAACATGCAGACAGCAGTGATGAACAAGAAGACAAAGAAAAGAACTTCATTACCAACAACCCTGGCAAATATATATCTACAGAAAATGAAGATGATTATGGATCTCTGTTTTCTCAGTATAGTAGTACGCTGTACGATGTAGCAATGGAAGCTGTGACACAAAGCCTACTTTCTAGCAGAAACATAAGCTCCAGAAAAAAGTCACCTGCTTGGAACCATTTTTTTATATCTCCTAGAGATAGCACTAAAGCAATATGTATGTACTGTATGAAAGAATTTAGCAGGGGTAAAAATGAAAAGGACTTGAGTACAAGTTGTCTCATGAGACACGTGAGGAGAGCCCATCCCACTGTACTAATTCAAGAAAATGGAAATATGCCAGGTATATCCTCTTTTTCTTCACCTACGTTGTTACTGCCACCTCAGTCTGCAGATGTTGGAGATCTGAGTTCTATGTTATCCCCTATAAAACTGGTCAAGAAAATGGCTTCTAAAATACCATCTCCAGATCGAATAATTGAGGAATCTGTTTCTATTGTTTCCTCTGAAGAAATACCAGATCTGTCAGTTTCTGAAAAGTGCAGCAAAGAAGAAGTCATCGTTGGGTCATCTCCACAGCTACCCAACAACCAGTATGATGACACTGTGGAGAACGTAGCAGAAAAAACTGTTGTAATTCCAAAGAGCACATCAGGTTCCAGAAGGAGATCTGCTGTCTGGAAACACTTTTATTTGTCGCCTCTAGATAATTCTAAAGCTGTTTGCATCCACTGCATGAATGAATTCAGTAGAGGAAAAAACGGAAAAGACCTGGGAACGAGTTGTTTAATAAGACACATGTGGAGAGCCCATCGTTCCATTGTCCTGCAAGAGAATGGGGGTGGTACCAGCATACCACCTCTCTATACTGCACCTCCAACTCTGTTGCCTTCTTTACTACCCTCAGATAGTGATCTGAATTCTATGGCATCCTCTCCTGGAAAACTAATGAAAGAATCAGCTTCTGTTTCTTCTTCTCCAGAGAGAATCTCTGAGGAGATCCACACTAATATCTCTTCTGGGGATACTCTAGTGGAAGACTCAGTGCTGTCATCTTCTGATGATATAGGTGAAGTCTCCTTTGTTTCCTCTCCTGAGAAGCAGTGTGAGGGATTAGGTCCACTGATATTTGAACCTACTGCTGTATTTCAGCAAAATAAAAGGATTATGAAAAGGCTTAAATCAGAAGTTTGGCATCACTTTTCACTGTCACCTGCAGACAGTCTAAAAGCAGTATGTAGATACTGCAGTTGTATGATAAGTCGTGGTAAAAAAGGAGATGTGGGCACAAGCTGCTTGATGAGACATCTATATAGACGCCATCCTGATGTAATTGGAAACCAAAAGAGCTTTCTCGATGTGAGTTTGGCGAATTCTCCTTACGCCACTTTAGCTTCTGCAGAATGTTCATCCTCAAAGTTGACTGACTTGCCTACAATGGTTACACATGATAATCAAATTATATTTCCTGTTAATAGTAAGAAGACCTCAAAACTGTGGAATCACTTTTCAATTTGTTCTGCAGATTCAACAAAAGTAATATGTATGCACTGTGGACGTACAATAAGTAGGGGGAAAAAGCCAACAAATCTAGGCACAAGTTGCCTTCTAAGACATTTGCAGCGGTTTCATAACAACGTTTTGAAAACTGATGTCTCAGAGACAGTATTATCCTCATCTACAGATAATCACATGCCACTGAGCACAGAATTACTAGGATCTTCAAATTTTGATGAAACCAATGACAAGTTTTGTGACTCTCACCCAGTTGCCAAAAAAATCACAAGTCTTGTAGCTGAAATGATTGCACTGGACCTTCAGCCATATTCTTTTGTAGACAATGTCGGCTTTAACAGGCTGCTTGAATACTTGCAACCTCAGTATTCTTTACCTTCTCCATCTTACTTTTCTAGGACAGCAATTCCAGATATGTATGATAATGTAAAACAAATAATTATTTCACATCTTAAAGAAGCTGAAAGTGGAGTGATCCATTTTACATCTGGAATATGGATGAGCAACCAAACACGAGAATATCTAACCCTGACAGCTCATTGGGTAACATTTGAGTCTTCGTTTCGACCACAGTGTGAAGATTACCATTGTTCAGCACTATTAAATGTATCACAGATCGATTGCGACTACAATGGAATCAGTATTCAAAAGCAGTTAGAGTACTGGTGGGAAACATGGATTACTTCCACTGGCCTTCAGATCGGGATTACTGTTACTGATAATCAGAGTATAGAAAAAACTTTGAACGAAGGTGACCATTCAAGTGTACAATGTTTTAGTCACACTGTTAATGTCATTGTAAATGAGGCTATTAAAAGCCAGAGAATGGTTCAGAATTTGCTTAGTATTGCAAGAAAGATCTGTGAACGCGTCCATCGGTCAGCAAAAGCAAAAGAGAAGTTAGCTGAGTTGCAAAAAGAGTATGAGTTACCTCAGCATCAGCTAATACAAGATGTTCCATCAAAGTGGAATACATCATTTCATATGCTTGAACGTCTTATTGAACAGAAAAGAGCAATTGATGAAATGTCAATAGAGTGCAGCTTTCGAGAGCTAATAAGTTGTGATCAGTGGGAAGTCATGCAGTCAGTGTGTCATGCTCTCAAACCTTTCGAAGCTGCAAGTAGGGAGATGAGTACACACATGTCTACTCTAAGCCAAGTGATTCCAATGATTCATATACTTAACAGAAAAATAGAAATGCTATTTGAGGAAACAATGGGCATAGATACTATGCTGAAATCCTTGAAAGAAGCTATGGTGAGTAGATTGTCCTCCACGCTTCATGATCCAAGGTACATTTTTGCTACACTTCTGGATCCCCGGTATAAAACATCCTTATTTACAGAAGAGGAGGCTGAACAATATAAACAAGACTTAATCAGGGAGCTGGAAATAATGAGTTCTACCTCAGATGATGATAAACCTGTTTCCAATGGATGTGATATAGGTTCACCATCTACAAATTCATACGGGGAAGATAATCTTTGGTCACTCATGGGTGACATGAAGAAAACAAAAGACCTGAAAGAGAGAGCAAAGTTACCAGAGGAAATGGTGCTTTCCTACTTGGAGGAAGAAGTGCTTGAGCATAACTGTGATCCTTTAACTTACTGGAACTTTAAGAAGTCATCTTGGCCAGTACTGTCAAAATTGGCTGTCAGGTTCTTGGGTTGTCCACCAAGCATTGTTCCTTCAGAGAGATTGTTCAATACATCCAATGAAAGCAACAACTTTAGTCAGTCAAGGTTAATGATTGAACACTTTGAAAAGCTTATCTTTTTGAAAGTGAATCTTCCTTTAATATACTTCCAGTATTGAAACTAATGAACAAACCGCTAGACTAAATCTGTTGTTGCTCACTGGATATTAACTTTCTATAACTCAGATTGTTAAATTGCTCCAATAGGGGCCATGTATGACATCTAATCAGAGACTATAATTCCAAATTTTAGTTTCAATTTTTTTCAGCTTTCAATATGTCTACATGTGCCTTATTCATAGTACTTCAGGCCAGATATTGTATATATGTTTTTTAAAAGTTCACACTAGAGATAGCCTGTCTTGTCAAATTATACAAAAGTATGTAGGTTTTAATCCATAATTGTAAATGAACTTTAAAAAAGCTCAGTCATTTGTTTTAATAGAATGGCAAAAAAAGAGATGTAAACAGTTCTACTCTGTAGTTTTTTATTCAATTATTATGTAAAAACCATAAACCAGGTACTGTATTTTAGTTGAACATTGCTTTAATTGCAACAAAACAGCTTTTGTAGTTGAGAAAAGAAAGCTGTGCGTGAAAGATGGGGTTTAAGCCATCTCTTTATCATGTGGTGTTTTTAACTGCAAACCCTAAAGTACTTAAAGGATTAAAAAGAATTATTGAGGAAGATATGTTTACAGGAGACAGTTGACTTTAGTATCTGAAAATAAATCTTAAATTTGAGATTATATGGAATGTCAGTTACATAGCAATCAGTAGTAAAACTTACCATTCTGGATTCTCCTGTTCAGGTTTCACATTTTAACTGAACTACAGAAATATTCTGGGTATTTATAAAAGCTCTTTGGAAGTCTTATCAAAGTTTGTGAATTAATGCTTGTTATTTAATGCCATGTACAAAAAAGGCAAGAAATTTACCATGATGACTCTAATGTCATTCTAAAGCCTTTTCTAATCTTTAGTGCATCGAAACTATAAGGTTCCCTATTGTAAAAATTGAGCCCTTATTCCTAACGTAATTTCAATTGTGTAGAACAGCCTGTCTTAGAGCTCCTAGTACAGAAATAACTGATCTTCTGATTTTCAGTAATAGCCTTATGGATATGGTGCACTGCTTAGAATTTTATGTAGTAGGGTTGATTCTTAACTGTTGGTATCCATCAGGCAAATGGGTTATAGAGCCCTCAAAACTTCAGATAAGATGGAAAAAAAATAGCCAGCATTTTAATTTGAAAGGAACGTTCTCCATGGGTTTTTTAACTCTAGGAAGTTTAAACTTCTCATTTCAGTTTTCATTGAATACTTTTTGGGAAACAAGTAATCATTTGCCTATGACCTTTTAGAAAAGTAGCTTTGTTAAAATACTGTACCTATGCCTAATCTAATTTTGCATTTACTATGTTTTAGTGTATTTATAAATGGTGAACTCAGTTTCTGAAATTAAACATTTTATTTGCAATTTTCTAGTGGTAGTCAACACTGCCTTTTATTTTCAGGTGGATTTAAGACAACCATTGAATAAAAATTATTTGATACAATTGTAATTATAAATATACCAAAGAACATGCTGTATGGAAAGACTGGGTTTCCATTTAGCTCTTGGACTTAAGCCTGGATTCTGGTTCTTTTAATTTCACTCAAGCTGTTCAACCTCAGGAAAATCTGTCGAATTCTTTCCCAGGTGGCTTTGAACATTCTATGGTTTCAGATATACCAACTGTTATTTCATCAGTTATGTTTACACCTGTATTGTTTAAGTAAATTACTAGATAGTATTCTTCAGAAAAACTAATTCTGCATTTTGTCTCCAGTATTTTAAAAGGTAACTTTTAAATGCTATCAAGAATCAGCATTTCTTTATTCTTCTAGGGTTAAATGAGAACAGCGTGTGTTTTTTCTGCAGTAATAAAACAATTTGTTCTAGTTTATGTATAGTTCGTCTAGGTGAGTTTGAAGCAGCTTATTGGGAAACACGTTTAAATGGTTACTGGTTAATTATTATCTCAATTTTTTCCTCTACATTTTAACTATGAATGTAACCTTGACCTCTGTAAAGGAGATGTTTAATCTCTCCAAACTGGTAGAGAGGGAGGTAAGGATGAAGAAACTTTTTTCCTTCTTCTTCTTTTTAAACAAGTGATACAATTTTCACTCAAGGCTTGAGTGTAAATACAGCCTTTGGCTTAAAGCATTGTAGAGCCACTTCATACCTGCAGGAGTGCTGTCAGTCAGCAAGCTTACCTGAAAATCCCAGCTCTAGAAACAAGCAGCTTGGCTCCTCTTTACTGTAGCTCCTGTGTAATTCTCATGTGGGAAGTTCAAGTGATGGCACTTTGTAGCTCCCAGCTTGCGTCTTGTTCATATGGATATTTAATTGCATAGTCATGCTTTTTGTTAAAACTTTTCCTGAGAGCATGAGAACTAGTCACTATTTTTAAAAGTAACATTTTATCATTTAGTCTACTTTATTTGAACCTGGAATTTCATTTTTTTCTTAAGGTCTTAGTTCATAAGACCACAGTGTTTCAGTATCAGCTTGGCTAAGAATTAATAATTATGTTAGAAAAAATTTTAAAGATAATATGCAGACCTAAAAAGCCTTAAAATAAAAACATGTAATTCCTAAAAAATTAAATAAAAATAGGAGAGACTGAAAGCACAAAGCTGCTATTTTTTGGATGTAAGCCTTGGTCCTTCTGTAGGAGTTATGGGAGCATCTCCATCTTCAGTTCAGGCACTGCTGCCTTTGAGAAGTGAATGACACCAAAAGAAAGGCTGAAAGCTTTCATTGAAGTATTGAGGTAAGTTATTGAGTGGGTGGGGTTTGTGTTAGGTTTACTTTATTATTTTTAATATAAATTCTTAGCACTTTTAAGACTTTTTTTCCACCCTTCTCATATTTGTAATGTATAGAAAACTCCCTTATTGCTCTCTGACTAATGAAGCACAAACTCTGTTAACAGGGGGAGTTCTCATCAAGCTGAGTTTGTGCTGGAACAATCCCTGCAGCAGCAGACGGTTTCCTAATGCATAATGATATGGTGAACCTGCAACAGTGATATTGATTTTATTTAAACAGCTAATTTCAGTACATTAACAACTTCAGAAATAAATCTAGTAAGCAGAGATTTTATTTTTTCCTCTTAGCATAAAAAGTGTAGGTGGTACTAAAGATGATACTTTGTGTCATCATAAGAATCTTGTAGCTTTTTGCTTCTTTTAAGGGTAGGCAGGTGTAACAACTAATTACAGACTGCGACAAGAAATATTTCCTAGTACTAAAGGTATGAAGGGAAACAAGTAGAGATCTGCAAACAGCCTTTTCAAAGAACTCCAGTCTTGAAGAGCATATAATGGAAAGTATCTAAGGAGGTATGTATTAAGCTCTGGAAACCTGTGAGCCCCCATTGCCCCCCCTCCATTTGGCCTCTTTCACTACCAACCAAGTAAAAGTGAAGTAAACCTGTTCGGCTGCAGAATTTGGCCAGTGAGCATTTACTAGGAATACTCGTAGCCTGTCCTTGCTCCCCAAAAGCAGCTTCTGTAGTTACAAAAATTAAAATCTCAATCTAGAACAGTTTAATTTCTAGCAAAAAGGTGTGATTAAATGTAGATACAGATGGCAAGCTCAATGTAGATGTTTGTTGAGAGATCGGTCCCTTTAAGCAGCATTTTTTCCCGCCACTATACAGAGCTGACCATAACAAAATTGCATTTAGAGATCTCCAGACACAGAAAAAATAAACATATAATTAGCAAATAACACTTTCTAATTACAGATTATTTAGATTTTATAAACTAAGCATTTTAGTGTTTCCACAAATATATTAATCCTTTGCTTTATTCTTAGCAACAAGGCAAAGTGACTCTTTACCTTCTTTGTTTCCTTGCAAAACTGACCCAAACCTGCTTTGTTTCATAAAATGAATATGCCAGCCAGGAACAGTAACCACAGTGATGTCCCCAGCTCAGGTCTACCACCTTGGTTTCCAAGAACTAACCTATGCCTAAGCAGTTCCTGCTTTTTTTTTTTTTTT
>VZTO01019337.1:95800-114640 GCA_013400615.1 Syrrhaptes paradoxus | reverse complement strand
AGATCTGCAAACAGCCTTTTCAAAGAACTCCAGTCTTGAAGAGCATATAATGGAAAGTATCTAAGGAGGTATGTATTAAGCTCTGGAAACCTGTGAGCCCCCATTGCCCCCCCTCCATTTGGCCTCTTTCACTACCAACCAAGTAAAAGTGAAGTAAACCTGTTCGGCTGCAGAATTTGGCCAGTGAGCATTTACTAGGAATACTCGTAGCCTGTCCTTGCTCCCCAAAAGCAGCTTCTGTAGTTACAAAAATTAAAATCTCAATCTAGAACAGTTTAATTTCTAGCAAAAAGGTGTGATTAAATGTAGATACAGATGGCAAGCTCAATGTAGATGTTTGTTGAGAGATCGGTCCCTTTAAGCAGCATTTTTTCCCGCCACTATACAGAGCTGACCATAACAAAACTGCATTTAGAGATCACCAGAAACAGGAAAAATAAACATATAATTAGAAAATAATGCTTTCTAATTACTGATTATTTAACTTTTATAAACTAAGCATTTTAGTGTTTCCACAAATATATTAATCCTTTGCTTTATTCTTAGCAACAAGGCAAAGTGACTCTTTACCTTCTTTGTTTCCTTGCAAAACTGACCCAAACCTGCTTTGTTTCATAAAATGAATATGCCAGCCAGGAACAGTAACCACAGTGATGTCCCCAGCTCAGGTCTACCACCTTGGTTTCCAAGAACTAACCTATGCCTAAGCAGTTCCTGCTTTTTTTTTTTTTTTGTATGAACAGATTTCTTTCAATTTGATTTAAAATGACAGTTTTAAAGGCAAAGATGGGCTCTATTTCAGACAGTTTTTACCTTTCACTTGACATAACTGGACACAAATCAAGCTTTGGTACAGAACCAAGGGCAGTTGCAGCTGAAATAAAGCAGAATTGGTGAAAGACTGCATGCAATAGTAAGATGCAGAATTTCAGGCAAAACACTGGCTGTCCTTGCTATCATAAACAAAGGTCTGAAATAATCAAAAGCAGTTGTAGTTGCTCACCTTGATCTAAAGGGCTGTTATCAAGTAACTAGTTGCATACAAAATGGATCAATTACATTTAGGAATTCTACATATTTAAATAAAAAACAAGGAAAACCTTTGTGAAGGTATTCTTTGTCATTTAACTTCAGGAATTTTTGCAAATACCCTTTTAATCTTCTGTGTCATATGTTAAGCAGATAGGGATACATTTCATTTAAGACATAGCTGAGACTAATTATGTAACCAGCTAACTAAGAAGGGCTGCGGCTGAACAGTCTTGCTTACATCGGTGATAAACTCGGCTTGTGGTTTTCTTCTTTTCTTGCAAATAGAAAGTGAAGTCATTTGTACAAGAAAGACTCTTTGAATACTAAGTTACAAGGAAAGCTCGCAGGGGAGGTGGTGGAGTATTTACTAATGAGCACAGGTAATAAAGTGAAAGCACAAGAGTTCTGTAGAACTTCCTACTGTCATGTATGAAAAGGGGCTCTCAGGGGCAAGGGAAATGTGCCCACACGCACTGAAATGGAGATACAGCAAATGCATGCTTAAATCTTCTATCACCTTTCAAGCTCGTAAGCATTATGGAAAGAACTAGAAGTGTTCAGGAAGATGGGAATCGTTCTAGAACTATTGTGGTAAGAGAGGCAGCACACTCTCAGTCTTGTTTGCCCCGATGTGTACGCAGTCTCACCAAGGGGATGTGAAATGGCCAGGGAGGGAGAACAGGGGCTGTGATCGGTGTTTCAGAATGTGTTATGCAATTACAGCGTGTTGCATTCTGATGGCTGACATGAAATGGGTGGCCAAGGGAAGAACCTGAGACATTCTGGCTTTTCTCAGTGTTAACAGATAAATATATTTTATGTTGGATCCAACACAACCATTCTCCAGATCCTCTCACCCCAAACTCGCTCATGAGAGAAGACCCATAGCAAGTGCTTAGGGCGGGTATAAGGTAAATACGGCTTGATTATTTTTTCCCATCTCTGCACGTTGTTTCTTAGAGACTGTAAACTGGAAGACGTTTCCTTGACCTTTTTTTTCTTTTAGCTCTTGATGGTAGAGTGATTTGTTTAACCCTGTTTTGAAGCATCTTTTACTTCCAGCATCTAAAAATCTCTTATCAGTGAGTTCCACAACTTTTTTCATGTAATTATTTAGTTTTACAACACAGGGTGTCTTAAATCTCAGGCTATGAGACTGATTATTATTGGACATGTTTGTGTCTAAATCATTTGTTAGCCTTGTTCTTTACAGGAACAAATATTGCTTGTAAGAAGTTAAGTCAAACTTCAAAAGGCAATGCATCATGCTGTATAACAGCTGACCTTTAGGGAGTTTAACAAGACATTGTAAAATCTCTCTTATTGTACAGCAGCATGATGTATGTTAATGCATTTTATTTACAAGTCCATTCTGTGTTTAAATGTCACAGATGTAACATCATTTATAGATAGACTGTACTCTGTCTTTTGCTTTATTCGGGTTCATTCAACCCTCTATTATTTGAATATGCTCATGCTACTTCTGCTTTTATTAAGAAAAGCTGTACTCTGAGCTAGGGTTGCTTGCAATCAGTAATGACAAAAGGAATTTTTCATTTAAGGACTTGAATAGTCATGAGAAATTTATAGAAGTATTCCACCAAGTAAGTTTTCAGAGTGTTTCTCTTACCTACACCACTCATGCAGTAGCTTCAAGCTTCTCCCTATGCCCCCCTACTGCAGAAGAATTTGTTATACCCCACTTCAAGTTTGTAGAACACTTCCTTAATGCCTGCTTATATATATGGGAACTTAAAACCCACTTTTTCTTCCATGCAAGTACATGGGATATTAATCTTTATTAAAGGAGAAAATAAGCTCTATGTTTCTTGTGGAGCTAAAGAAAGACAACACAAGACTTGGTGTGCATGTACTGCATGGGTACCCTTTGTCTACAAACCCAAAGAACTGCACATCTTAAAACTAAGCATGTCTCAAGAACCCCCTCTGCAGACCTTCAGCTACTTAAACTGCACTCCAGTATCTCTTTCCTGTGTCCTTGTACGCATTTTACCTTTCTCTGCTCCACAGAAATACAGTGAACGGGTCAATTTGAGCTGATACCTTCTCTTGTCATCAGCAGCATCTTCAGCAAGATTAAACTCTTCAGCTGACTCATGTCCACATATTGTGCCACTTCAGGCATTAGCTTAAAATCCCTGTTACAAGCAAAATAGCCATAGGTTTTCTCTGTAGTTAGTAGAAGCAAGTTTCTACAGGGGGATTCTGACAACCAGGGATTTAGAAAGCTGGAGTAACTATACACCTAGCTTCAGAGTGCAGATGTTTGTCTATGCTCAGGCAGGACAAATTTTAGTTTACGTTCTTGAGTTGTAGATTACAGTGTGGGGAATTTACATAAAGTCAATGATTAGACTTAACATAAGAGCCTACATCCTTACTCAAAAGCTTTCCTTTGTATTGTTCCAAATTCTCAGCTATTTGCACATGTACTTCCTTCTGTCTCAGGTGAAGTGTTTGATGTTCAAATTAGCTCTGGAGGAAGCTGAGTTTTCTTCCAAAGACAAGTCAAATAGATAATACATGGGTGATTTCAATTTCAAGAGCAGACAGAGACTGGACTAACACGTTCTGCAGGTTGCCTTTGCCAAATCCGCTCAGGGTGAGGAAGCCTGCGCCCTGGCAACAGCCACCTGGGGGGAAGCAGGCTCCACTCCACAAGATTAGTTCCTCTGATACATAATCTAGAGCATAAAAAGAAAACATCGTCCTAAAAAAAGAAAAAGAAAGTAGCTCCTGAATGAAGCACACTTTAAGAGTAAAAAAAAAAAAAACCCACACCCAAAAAAAACACAGAACCAAAACATTTTGTTTAGCAAGAATTTTTTACTTGAGTTTTCAGTCAGCAAGGAATAGTTTTCTGCCCATTATTTCAGCAATACTGATTTTTTTTATGCTAATGGAGCTCCTGATATTACAACTGGCCCTAACCAAAATCCTAACTTTTTACCCTTACTCTTAACTCGTTCCATTCAGCAATCAAGGCAGACAACCTTAACAAAAACATCTAATAAAAAAAAAGAGACTACAGAGCATGCTTATTCTACTTTACAGAATGCAACACATGGCACATGAGATTATTCCTTTCCACAAGGACTACTTAATAAAAAAAAGTAAAACAGCACCTATCTTCTTAAAGTGTATTCAAGGGTATATTTTCAAAGCTGAATTTTTGCACTGCAAATTAAGATAATATCATTGCAGCAGAAGAGGGAAACATTATTTTTAAAATTATTTTTCCTGTGAAATCCAAAGTGCTGCTTATTCATGAACTGTTGGAACAGCCATCCTTTAATACTCAAATCTGTTATGAGACAGTGCTTGTCAAGAGGTCCAATAGCTTTTTAAGTGAATCTTTCACTTTAATTAGTTTGGTAGCCTACAGGGTGCAATTAGGTATTCCAATGAAGCTACAATGAATATGGCTTTCCTATGCTGATAACATCATAAAGTTTCACACAGGCACTCTGACAACTGATGGGGTTACAATCCTACAGATACATCAAGTAATACATCTTTGCGCACATAGATTACATATCAAATTATTGCTGTAGCACAAACCTGTTCCATTATGTATCTTATATAGGACAATTAGGACATACCTGTGCTACATTATGAAACAGCTACCCAAACCAAGTCAACAGGTTTTACTTAATACCACTGAACTTGTAGGTAGTCTCTCTCAAACACAGCTAACAATACAACTCAGTATTTGAGTATATACTGACTAGGAATGCAATGTAATATTTATGTAAGAAACAGGACGGAGCTAAATACCGTACATAAATATCAGTACAAAGGTTTTCCGTGCCTTTCCCCAGAAGCTGAATTGCAGTGCTGGAATGACAATTTGCTTCTGCCTTAGATTATTCAGTCATCAGCAAAATTACATCAAAAGACTTACTTAAAATTCACAGTCAAGATGATAGAGGAAGTCTTTCCAACAGTACTAATTTTGGTTTCAAGTTTAAAGTAAAAGGAGGTAGCGCAGTAAGGTTCAACCCAATTTTACTGATGCCAGGTATATTTGCCAGTGGCCTGTGGGTTGTCTTGTAATGTGATATTTGAAGAGGGTTTGTTTCCATCAGGATGTGTGTATAAGAAAACATCAGTTGGTCTCCTGGTTTAACATCTTCTCTTTTGTCATACCTGTAATGAATAAGGAAGGCTTATTTACATTCCTCTCTTTACATATTTAACACCTCCATTATCGCAAGGGCATGTAGCGTCCAAGATGAAACACAACAGGAACTGTAACATCCTCAGTTATATCTCAATTAACTAGTAGAGTGGAGAAGGAAATAGTATTTTTGAAGAGTTTAGGGAGCCAGTCATTCCATGCAAGTCTTTTTGCTGCAATTGTGATATAAATCAGGACTCCTACAAAATTACTCCCTAGTTCTCTATTTGAGTTTGGTGGAAGAAGGACACCAAAGCCTAAGACTGTAGAAAACTGGCCTCATTTTTAAGTTTTACTCTGTAAGAGCTGTGGTTTGAATAAGTGTCAGGTTCTTGGTTTGCTGGTTTTTGGTTTGGTTTTGGTTTTTTTTCCTGTCATTTGTTTGGAGGTGGGGGTGCCTTTTTTAATTAATAAAATGTTATGGGGTTATGGGGAGAAAGCAAGTGACCTAAGCATTTGGCAGGGATGTGAAAGATTTAGGTTCAGCCACTCTCCGTCTTGATGTAAGCCCAGAACTGAAGTTTGTTATCTCACAGAGCTGTATGAACCTCTTTAATCCCTCACTGTCTAATGAAGACAGTGATCTACTTTGCAATAGTAATTTATTAATTCACTGAAGAGAGTCAAGTGAAATTCATAGCCTGAGAGTTAGGATGCTTATAGTGGACATGGCAGCCTGATCAAATTCTAAATCCAACAACTTCAAAAGGAAAGAATAAGGTAAGTCCACCTCAAAATACTCTGTAGACCACTGTTTAGTGTGCTTCCAAAAGTGGGAGACCTGGACTCAAATCTTTGCTCTATGTTCCAGAAAAACATTCTACACTAATGCTGGGTAACAGTCCAGAAAAGAGAGGTTAAGATGGATGTTATTTACTTTTAGTTTGTTTACAACAAGACAGCCTCGGGCATCTAACTATACAAGAGCATCCATGCTCTGTAGCCCAAGTGAAGAGCAGTGACCAGTTCTTCACCCTTTCTGTGAACTGTTTTCTACCAGTATTTGGAGCTCCTATTGTTAAGAGACCCAATTCCCCCAACACATTTCACAAGCAACATACACAAGGCTGTGGCTTTTCTTACAGCCATGGACACTGATAGGGAAGTGGTACAATCTCAACCTTACATACTTTTAAATGCATCTAGGAGTAAATCCAGGCTGTATCTTTTGCCACGTTATCTTTGCAGACCTGGCCTCTCATCTGCCTGAATTTTCTGTGAAAAACTGAAAACAATCTTAATTTATATTTTTACAACACTCCCTGACATACCTCTCATTAACATTTAAGATATTTAAAACAAGTACCCTACAGCAAACTAGAGGATTTGTGTGGATTGTTAACTAAAATTCTGGCAACCCAGAACAGACCCCAGGCTGACGGAATCCAGAGGTGTCAATAAATATACCATCTAATGCAGAATGAAGACTTATCACACTGAATAAGTGCTTTCTTCTCAAAAACAAAAAAAAGTTTCTAATTTCATCTGCTATTTTCAAAAAGATCACAATACCACTTATGATGGTACATGCATCCAAACTGGCAGAAGCAATGGCATACTTCATAACAACCTTTACCAATGACTAATTTTGTATTTTCTTCATCAGCAAATAAAGGGCTTTTCATCTGGCTGCAAGCATTTCTGAATTTTATTATTTTAAAATACTTTAAGCTTACACAGCATATTCATTTCTGGTTCAAAGAGACTGCACTAATTGAAGACAAGATTATAACACCTGTCCTGTGTAAGAATCTGCATTAAGCTTCTTTCAATCACCCTTTGAAGAAAAATAATGCATCACCTGCATTTTTCTTGAGGCAAACAGATCTAATCTGAGTGCACCACTGAAAGCTGTTAACTTTAAGACACTTTTATTTATGGATTGTAGTTATTCTGATGAATCAACAGCCTTCATAGCCACTCCATTCATAAATCTGTTTTCACCTGATGTCTACAGTCTATGAAGATGGTAAATTAGTTTTCACCCATCTGACAGACTGTCACTTTTCTGGATAAAGAGAAAATGGACGGCTGGTGCCACTAAACTTTGCACTATTGTGCTGTCAAAGGGGTAGTCCTGTGTATGATGCTCAGTTGTGGATTTTGCCTGACTTTTAATGTGAAATTTTATGATGAATCAGGCCTCCCTTGATGCTTTTTTATGACGAATAAGAATCATAAAGTGAGAGACGCAAACTGGTCTGTAGCTGCAACACTGAAACATCTATCAGTGACAAGGACATTATTCATTGACCTTCCAGTCCCACTACACTACAGCCTTACAAGCCCAAAACAATCTAAAAACCCACTACCTAAAAAAAAGGTCATTGAAATTAAGCATTGTATTTATTTAGAGAGCAGAGTTGTATTTAGAGTAGTGTGTGTACTTCAGTAGATTCAAAAAACAAAGACTGGAACATTTTAGCTATCATCTGTGTTCTGTCACTTGTACTCTTGTAGTTTAATGTCTCCTCCTGACTGTTAATGGCTTAAGACTTCCTCTAGACTTAACATGCAAAAACCAATTTGAAATTAGCATTGGATTGGTAGCCGTGAAGAGGCTGGCTTAAGTATCATAAAGATGCCTTTTTCTTGGACTGCATCCCAAAAAGCGAACAATGCCACCCCACAAATGTCTCCTACTATTCATTTAAATATTCTGATTCTTAAGACTGTACATTGCTCCTGGTCATGGTAACAAAGCACGCAACTGCTTTCTTTCAGAGCTAATGTGACCTATAGTACATAGCAGCAGCTTCAATGTCATCTATGTGAACAATGTTCCACGTAAAAAACAGACTTTGCATATTAATACACAGATAAGCCTCACAATGCCACACATCATTTAAAAGCAAACAAAATGAGACGATACCCCCACAATTATATACACCGTTCTGCCACAGGCAGAAAAATGTTCACCTACAGCTGTGTTTTACAAGATCTAGTGAGGTATCAAATGCAGCTGCATTAAAGACATTGAGTGTTTTAGTAAGCTAACAATTTTTTGCCCCGTTTCTGATGTCTTTAAAAGATTCAATGCTATTCAGGCAAATGAAAACCAACCAAAACATTCAAAAAACATTGCAGTGCTCCATTTCAGAAATGGCAGCACCGCATACATCAAAATCCTCTGAAGACTCACATTGTTTTTGACCTAGCTTAATAAATACGCTATACCAGAAACCACATCTGTGATGCTTGCCCCGTACATATACAGGAAAGGAAAAAGCAGGTTCCTGTCTTCAGATCAAAATATCTCGCTCGTAACATACCTCCAATCTGAATTGATTTCTAGAAACCGAGAAACTCCTGTTTGTGCTGCAGCCACATCAATATGAACAGAGACATCTACATAAAAAGAGAACAAAATACAGTTTCTTCCAAGAACACTCCAACTAATAAGTTAACAAAATAGTAACAGAAAAGATGCATGTAAATAGTGCGAAGTAGTACCATCCAATACATGTAAAGATATACCAGCAAAAAAACCCTGAAACTGAAATTACACAAACGTACCTCAAATCGGCTTTACATACCTGCTGTTGAAGGTACCAACTCATGCAACTTCTGAATTGCCACTCCTCCAGGATAATTGAAATGTGAAACATACAAAGATGTTCCTGAATAAGCAGCATTAACTAGAAGATGCATTATAACAAAAAAAGATCCAAGTTTGTACAGCCAGGATTTCCGGTAGTTATTCACACTGTTGAGAGGGAGACCTATAGTACATAGAACTTATTTTTCCTTCATATGGTCATTGACTATTGTGACAGAACTTTTATGAAAATTCCATTGCTAGATAAGAGATTAATGCGAACTTTATTACAATCGTGTAGGGAATGCATTTATTATCCATTTCTAAAAGATTAGCTTCTAGTGACATTTAAATTAGAATATTCTCATTAATAAAGGTAATACAAGCTCATTAATAAAGCTAAGTATTTCTGTGTTTAAAACCCTTAGCCATGAATGTATTCTCTTTCAAAAATTTAACTTCAATTTGTTTACTCAATATGCCAAAGTTTAACTATTTAATACAAACTCTGTATTTTGTGAGCCCCACCTGTATATTAAACTGTCTCCTAACATAAGTTATGTTAACAACATAGTAGTACACTGGAATGTGTCTTTCTCCGGTGGATAAAATAAACTGAATTGTAATGGCATAACAGTAAAATCAGGGCTGTTTTCTTTGGCCTCAGACTCGCCAAATGATCCTGTCAAATCATTTAATTTGTCTTTGTCTCCATCTCCCCGATTAGTCAAATTGGTACAATGATCCAGACCTCCAGATATATAAAGATCTCAAGACAATCCAGATTCCAAAAATGGAAAGAAGCGCATAAAAATAGTAATAAGTTATGCTTTTTTGCATTTTCAGAGAGGAAAAAAAAAACAAAACAGAATTTTGAACTTACATTCGTGAGCACATCTTAGCAGCCACTATGTTGAAGACAGGGAAAGTATATATGATAAAACGCAGCTCTTTGTGTGGGAGGAATGAATACAAGAAAATAAAGCCCAGTGCTGGCAAAAGTAATATCCGAGTTCTCTTTTCTGTTACACCTAAAGGTACAAATATGATGCTGCATCCCAAAGCACGAGGCAGGGCTGAATAGAAATACCACAAGAAGGGGGAGGTCTTCAAGGTGAAAAGAAGAGTTAAGGATGCTTTCACTGCTAACAAGTAACAATCCTTTACAGCAGTACACCCAAACTTTGCAAATATGCAGTACACTTTTTGTATATCACATACTTCCAGGCATTTGGTTTCCTGCCTTATCCTTTGAGAAACAAAAGCAGTTGCCTAACTACATTCACATCACCCAATGGAGGCAAATCAAATGTCGCTAATGATGGGCAACATGAAAAACCACTGGGAAGAAACCTGGCTTTACACTGGTAGAACACAAAGAAGCAAGAAGGAACAGTCAGCAGAAGAAAGTTTAAATTTATGCCAAGATCTAAGAAACAGACATTGCAGCTCTTCATAAGCTTCAAATAATGAAGTACTAGATGAAAAGTAGAATTTAACACTGTAACTGAGTCCCAGGAACAGGTTACATCAATTCTTTGCTTTGGCTGGTAGTGTTCAATAGATCTGTGACCTTGGACGCTTCAAAGGATACTCCCCAGTTGGAACTTTTGTTTAGAACTGTGTTATACCAAAGCACTTCCCCCTCAGGCCACACAAGTTGCCTCCAAAATAGAGAATCCACAGCAACTGTTAGCCCTAGAAGAATTTAAAAAAATACAAATCTGCATGAATTAAAAACTAGGGAAAAAGCAAACCAGAACATCCAATTTGCACATTTAGTGATGAAATCAACATCAACTGGAACATGCATTGTAAGCCTCACCCAAAGCCACCAAGAAGGGTGAATCTGTCTGTCTTGCAGTGGAAATGCAGGGGAGGCAGGCACTTCTTAATAGAAGTCTTAACAGAAGCATGTTAGATAGGAAACTGATTGAGATTTGCCCCACTCCAACTCCAGGTGTGATAAGTAGTGGCTTAAAGTTTGTTTTACAAGAATATTAGAGCATTTAAATGTAATGAATGGTAAAGAAACACGGGCTAACTTCAAATGGTACTAAATGGATTTTTATTGTAAAGCTGTAAGTTAAGAAAAAACAATCTCTAGACATTTGCTACTATTTATTAGGTGGGAGGGAAGAAGGAGGATAAGGGATGAAAGACAAAAAGACAGAAGAGCTGCAAATCTGTCAGCCCCATCTCCTCTGCTCAGCTCTATGAAAACTGCTCTCGTATTTAAGAGGTTCCACACAAGGAATGGGAGGATCAGTGACTAATTCCTGTTGGGACCTCCAAACTCTTACACTGTGAGAAGGCACACAATCTTAAATTGTTTCTACTGCCCATGCTGCGGAAGGGACAGCACACAACCAGAAGTCATCACCAGGCATCCAACAACAGCATTTTTAATTAGGTAGGCTAGCAGAGATGCTTAGAGTTATTTACATGCATATGCATGAGCCTGCCATAGATGGGTAGAGACAAGGAGATTTTTCAACCTCTCTAGCATGGATAATCACTTAAGCTATTAAAACCAATGTAATAACAACACAGAGATGAACTGTGGCTCTCCCCACAATCCTCATGCTCAGTATCCCTGTCACACTGTTGTGTTTTGTTCTGGGATTCAGCTTATCATCATGGCAATAGACACTATAACTGATAATGCATGTGTAGCCACAGCCAGGTACTAATTATACTGAAGTCAACTTNAAACACTTACCTAACCAAAAAATTCCAGCAGGAACAGCATGGGAAAGCACCTTGAAAATGGATATTCTTTTAGTTAATAATGTCACCAGGAGCATGAGGCCTAAGAATATGCAGAGCTCTGATCTGAAGACTATAATTGCCAAAGCTGAGAACCAAATGAATGGCCGTTGCTTTTGCTGTATCCAAAATGTCAATGCCAGGAGCACTGCAAAAACAAATAAAGCACACCATCTGACCCACTGAGCTCTTCATTTTCTAAAGGGCAACACTTTTCTCAATGCTAGCATCTTGTTCCTCTAACTTCCCACCAGTCCTCTCTTGGTCTTCCTACCATTTCTGGTCCAGAAGTTCTTCCTCTGTTAGAGAAATGTAATGTGGAATAATGCACAAATTTCTACTGTTGATGCTTAAGTAATTAGGAAAGTTAGAACCACAGAAGAACACATGGGAACTCTTCTTAGACAGTATACTTAATAGCCTTGGGGGAAAAAAAAAGAAAAAACCTTAAAGGAATACTAAAAGCCTTTCAAACTATAATTCATAATTATTATTGCTCAGTATCAGCTGAAGAGTTAGTTTATTCTCTTGTCTGAGTATATCCTGATATTCATGATAACAATGACCCACTCCAAATATCAAGACTACAGACTACCCCTCAAGGAGAAATAAATTTGTGTGGTTAGCTGGAGACACACCATATGTCTACAAATGAAGTTGCCTCTACTTTTTCCACAGTTTAAACCCCATTATAACACTAACTACGTAGTGAAGTGGTCATGATCTTAAGGAAAATGTGTGCAATATTAATAGTTAAAAAACCTGCAACAACTTGGGTTTTTTTAATACCTGCAGGAATTATCTGAGAAGTTTATTACTACACAGTGTTTATCTGACAGTTCAATTGCTTTTTGTTTTTCAGTTCTGATCTGTATAAGTTCTTGCACCAACCTCATTATTTTATTAGTTGAGCAACTTGCACTGAAGCATTAAGTCACTCAGCTAGTATCTGTCACATGTGGTTAATCTTCTCTCTCATCGTCTCTAGGGAAAAACTGTATGTATAGAGTAAGGTTTTGACTTTTTTTTCAACCCTGCCTTTACTTTAAGTGTACAAACTGCTACCTTTGTAGGTAACTCCAGAAGATGGAGATGTTGTGGTGGGAGTTTGTTCCACAGTCCCATGAGAAAGATATTTCCTATGTAGACTAAATGAATAGGGTTTTTTTGGAACTGCAGATGTACCTACTGCCTTTTCAATAGCTCTATGTTTTTTTGCATCAGATATGGGTACTCAAACCTCTAGTTAATCAAAGACATCTGACAAACTCCACATATACTCAAGATTCAATAAAACTTGATTCAACAGTCATTGCAAGCATATATGGCAAAAAAAAAAGAGAAATCACAACTGCTTAAGTTTTCTAGTCTTGTTATCACACAATTCAATCAAGCACATACATTAATTTGTTCTGACATATTTTCTGTGCTTTAACTACTAATACATTTGAGAAGAATTTTTATATTTTAGAATTATTCCTATGTGAATACTTACCAAAAGGAAGTGCAAACACATTAGGCAGGGTTCGTGTACAATAGAACATCAAATGAAACTGAGTAACAGTAATGAGGCAGAAGATTGTTGATGTAGTTGCTCCAAACTGCTTTCTAACTTCTTTCTGCAACTTCCATAATGTGTAAATCACACTGAGCCCCAAGCTTCCTCGGACTATCAGAAGAATAAAAATGGGAAATAAGAGTAATATCAGACATATCATCATCAGATGAACAACCATGTTACATAACATAATGAGAAAGAATACTGACGATACCACAGTATAACTCACTTCAAAGAAAACAAAAAAAACAAAACTTCCCAAGTAATTTTCCTATTTTAATCCACCTTTAACTTATCTGATACTTTTGCACAAAGATCAATGCTTCTATGCCCAAGTTAGAAGCATACAAGGAAGTACACATGGGAGCGTATTCTCTGAAGATACTTGCTTTTTTTTTTTTACACTGTATAACATTTGTTAGCACAGACTTTCTCTGTGCTGTTAGTTACCCCAAAGAGGGGGTGGAATTGCCATGCTGTCTCTAAGGACCTACACTTTGAAAAATCTCTCATTAAGGAAAAGAATATAATGTTTTAACCATTGATCCAAACACTGAATGTCACCAATTAGTCCAGTAGTAAAAACATCTCTATTCTGATGATTTAAAGTTCTCATACCTATCAGCTGGGAGTAAAACTTGGACATTCTTAGCACAGAAAGTACATATATAGCTGGGCTGGAAAGAGCAGCAATAAAAATTGGTCCAAGGAACGTTCTTGGGACAGCTCCAGGAAATTCATGATGGTCATACTGCAAAAAGGAAAATCTAAGTAAGATAGGCAAATGAGAAAAAAAGAAAACTGGGATAAACCACATTCACATTGCATTTATCCTATTCATACAGCAGGGAATTCCGATCTTTAACAGTGTCCAAGAAAGAACATAATCTTTCCCATTTACCTTATCCAAGTCCAGTTGGTGGTACACCACATCATGGATAGCTTGTAGATTAAAGCTTTCCTCCACTTTTGTAAAAGGACAGACAGTTAAATGAACAAAGGCCACAACAATTAGCAGCAGCAGCAACGGGAAAGACCGTCCACTTGAGCTCCTCTTCTGACCCATCTTGGGTTTGAAATTCACATGGAATCTACTACTATTAAAAAGAAAACATTAATGACATGACATGAAGCGTACAAACAGAGGGATAATGCAAGGAAAATGTACTACAGTAGTGTAAAAGTTTAAATAAAAACTAATAAATAAAATAATACATTCAATGAATTGAGTAGATAGCCAAAAAGATATTCAGGCAGTATTTCAGGATTTATGCCACCTCCTATATATGCAAAGGTTTTAGTTTTCACCTAAAAAAACCTCAGACAACACAGACCCTACTCCAAGTATTTCCCTTTGCATTCCATATTGTCATCACTGCCGAGAGAACCACCTCAATTACAACTGTGCTTTGTGGGAGACAGCTTTTTAATTTACTCTCACGTTAGTCACACGCTGAATTTTCACATGAACATACTCTCTTGTTTGTCTAGGACTCTGAAACTAGTGGAAGAGGAACCACGAGGATGAGAAATTGCTCAGAACTGAGTACTTAGATCTTTTGAGTTCACCAGCTTGGCGGTAGCTAGGTCTGGACTCAGGAAGTGAAGCACAAATGCCCTTCAGCACCCACACCATGTGCCATTATGGTGTGAAATAGTCTGAACTCCATCCTTCACACTGCTACCCAGAAATGAAGGTTAGCTCTCCCTAGTGCTGATTTTCACAACACCATGCTAACCCATTCTTACGTTAGTATTTATGATGCATTTTATCATCATGATAAAAACATGTGTCCAAGTGATGCCAGAGCAAATAAGGGACAGGCACTGTCATGGGTAAACAGCTCATCTTTTCTGGTTTCGGATTATAAACCGGAAAAAAAAAAAGTTATTTTCCATGACCATTTCCACCAAAAACATGGTAATCTATTTCATGTTGCTTTAATTTAAGCTTTCCACTTTTTGTAAGTTTGTAATTTAATAGAAGACAAAAGATTTTGGTTATTGTTATTCTCGTCTGTTCTCACAGAAACAACTTTAAAAATAGCACCTTTAAGGTACTACTGGGATTTGTTAGAGAGGTTTTCTCCTACGTTTTGGTCTAAATATGTCCATCAAACATGTAAGATAGTTGGCAGGTTTGCTAGGATTACTTAGCAACTGCTTCCTAGTCACCTTTTCCTGAATTGATGCTTGTCCCACTCATTAGTAAAAATACAGTGAGCTAATGTTCCTTATTGCTACAGCTAACACCAATAAATCCCGAAATTTGTGTAGGCTTGCATGTATCTGCCTATTATTTTATATATTTCACTGACCGCTTTTTCTCATGATTGCCACTCTAACCCCAGGCTCAAAGACCCCTGCTCCGGCAGGGGGATTGGACTAGATGATCTTTCGAGGTCCCTTCCAATCCCTAACATTCTGTGATTCTGTGACAGTTCTGTGCTAANTATTTCACTGACCGCTTTTTCTCACGATTGCCACTCTAACCCCGGGCTCAAAGACAGTTCTGTGCTAGGTGTCCTTAGGATTTTTGGCTTGTTTTGTAATGTTAAAAACTGAAATAAACACAGCATCCCAGGAAACGCAAATAAGTCTTTTAAACCTGTGCCTAGTATTACTTCTTTATGAGGACAGATAAAATGAGTTTTGCTATGACAGAATCCTTTTTCCACAGCAGTAGTAAAAGAGGCATGGTACTGCCATGAGGAACACTTCAAGAAGTGTTTGGCAGGAATTAAACCTCTGCACAGGGCAATTTATCTGGTACAAATTCTTGACACTAGAAAGTTCTCTGGCTGAATTCTTCTAATAAATACAGACATGTCTTTTGTTTCTGACCAAACTTTCTAGTAAGAAAAATGGACACTGAAAGATCAATCTACCGCTGCATACAGCGACACAGGCATTTGAGTAGCTTGTGTGTCATGGGAAGCAGCACATAACACCAGCAAGGCAGGTATTCCTCACTCCCAATTCGTAGCTTCTTAACGTTTCAGATATTTTAGGATCCAATGAATCCTTGTAAAAGGGCCAAAGTGCCAAGAAGCTCTATTTTTTCCTTCTTAACTGTATACATTGTGTAATAAAGAGATGTTGCCTTCACCTACAAATATTGAATTCATTATGCTCTGACCACTCTACAATATAGCCTGCTCCTGATATCTTTAGCAGATCACCACATAAATAATCAATGCTCAGCTTCCCAAATCATCAGAAAGACAGTGATGCTACATATCCCATACACAGTTTATCAAAAGGCTTTTTTTCATCTTGTTGACTCCAATCCTTTTGTATGCCTGAAGAAAGTAAGCTTGCCAGCATACTCATAGATTTTGAAGATAATTATATGCATTATACATACTGAAATTCCCTGAAGGGAAACACTCTAGAAGATAAAAAAACCAAAGCATGAAGACAACATCTAGGTTTCCGAGATAAAGCCTAATAAATTTAGTGATCTTGTCAAGACTCAGGATAACATGCTCCGTCAAAAACTGATGCTGAGAAACCTCAAAATTCACATGGGATTTATCAAGACACGTACACATTGAATTTGATGTTTAAAATAAATTTGCTATACAAAAGAAAAATACTTGCAAGTTCAACTTTTAATTGTAAATACCAAAATTATATTAACAGATTTTTCACTTCATAAAAATCTTTTAATAATGAAGGTTAGAGGAATAACATAAGCAAATACAAATACTTTTATCCATCATTAACATTCTGATGAGTTTACAAGAGTCTTCTTCAGACCTGGACAACATAGCCACGTTTACTCTCCCTCTGATGTCTGCATCAAGACCGAAGTACGAAAGAGCGGAGACTTTCAACACAAGGAATTCACCCTTCCTGGGATTAAACTGGGTGAACACAATTTTTTTTTTTTCTCACATTAAAGAAGGTTGAAACATTTTTACCAGAAGCACTTTCTTCTTTTTCTATACTTTTTCTGTGGAGGTGTCATTAGTTCCACGATTTTTTTCCCCGTTAAAAGCCTACCACATTTGGCTCACTAACATTTTTCAGGCACTCTTCTGTATAAATATGTTAGAGCTTGGCAGCCACACTGCATGGCGAACCTGTCTGCAGGGATTGCA
Organism: Syrrhaptes paradoxus; assembly: GCA_013400615.1. Lineage (NCBI taxonomy): Eukaryota > Metazoa > Chordata > Aves > Pterocliformes > Pteroclidae > Syrrhaptes > Syrrhaptes paradoxus. The sequence goes on along the minus strand of VZTO01019337.1, from coordinate 97,436 downwards.
CTTCAGTCCCTCACACGCTCTGTATGGAAACATGTGAGCGGAACCCCACCAAGAGCATCCCACCATGAGCTCCTCTCCCTGTTTAACTTGATCTAGATTTATTAAAACTTATGTTGTATTCTCTTCAATTTTCACGTTTGTTTGGTTTTTTTCCCTATGCTTTAACAACTCTTCCAACTTTGCTCTAAAGCTAACTTCTGAACGAGGCCAGATTTAACCCTTGTACTTCCTGGGATTGCTTTTTCTTCTTTTCTAAGAAGGAGCACGACAGTTGCTATCTTTACGCACACTTCCTCGTGAGCTTGGGGACTGGATAAAAAATAAAATTTTAGAAGTTGAGGCAGGAAACGAAGCGTGGGACACCACCAGCTGTAAGGTACTACAAAGCTATGTGGAAAACGCCGCTCTTCCGACTGGGGCAGAAACACACAGAACGCCCTCAGCCACGGAAAACCAACCCCGGAGCCACCCGCGCCCCTCCGCACCCGCCCGCCCCCACAGCGTGCGTCCGGCGCCCCCTAGCGGCCACACCGCGGAGGACACCCTCGCGCCCCCCGCGGGCAGCACTGTCCCCTCGGCTCCCCCCGCCGCCAGCCTCCGCTAACGGGCAGAACGCGCGCGCTCGGGACGGGGATAACGGCACCCCCTTCAGGTCGCCCCTGCGCAGCCCCGCCGGGGGTGTTTCAAGACGAGACTGCAACAGTACCCGCCGCTTCCGCGGCCACCGGCACCGACCCGCGCCCGCACGGTGCCCCCGCGGCAGACGCGGGCCCACCCGCCCGCTGACAGGCGCCGCGCGCGCCCCCTCAGGAGGCAGCTGCCCGGCCCGGCCCCACTCCCTCCCCCCACACCGCGGCTACCGCGCCCGGGAGGCGGGGGCCCAGGGGCCGTCTGGCAGCGCCCCGCCACCTGCCCCACGGGTACCGCTGCAGCCCGGCGCCTCTGCGGGGGACGGGGCTCCCTGGGACGCCCTCTGGCCCGGTTGCAGCCCGGCTGCGGCGAGCGAACAGGCTGCTGGCGGCCTCTCCGTTCCCCCCTCTCCACAACCGTTACCTCCCGCCGCTCCCGCCCGGCCCGGCCCCGCCCGCCGACACGGGCGCAGCACCCCCGGCGCGGCCCGCACTCACCTCCCGGGCGTCCACGTGGCCGCCCCGCAGAGGGCGCCGGCAGGAGGGGGCTGGCAGCGTGGGGGTGGGAGACAGCCACGTTCCCACGTGACCACCTCTCCGGCCAGCCATACTATGTAAGGGCAGAGCACGCCCCCCGCAGCGAAAGGGTTCCGAGGCGGTTGCCAAGTACAAATGGCGGATAGATCTGAAGCCTTTCTGGAGCTCGTGCCTGCCCGTTCTTATGATGGCGGCTGCGCACGAAGGCGACAGACATTGCTCCCTCGGCAACTCTCTGCCACACCTCGGCAGCTCTCTGCGCACGCGGGGAGCTCCAATTGGCCCGGAGCGTGGCGGGTGCTGATTGGACCACGTTCCTCGGCTCCCCTGCCTCTGGCAGCTTGCGTTGGGCTGACGCGGAAATCTGAATGGAGCTCGCGGGCCGGTTGCTACGGGGGCCGGGGCGGGGCGAGCGCGCTGTGCGCGGCCGGCGCTGAGGCGGGCTCGGTGCGGCGGCTGGGGCGGCCCCG
>VZTO01019337.1:80345-95494 GCA_013400615.1 Syrrhaptes paradoxus | reverse complement strand
CTGCGGCCCCGGGGCTGCCCGGCGCTGCGCCCCGCGGGTCCTGAAGCGCCTCGGCCGTGCTGCGGGAGCGCTCCGCCGGTGTGCCGACCCTGGGTTGCTCCCGGGTTCGGTAGCTGCTGTAGTCCTTGGGTCGGTGGGTTGCAGAGCTCCTCGAGCTTTGCTGTCAACGGTGTTTTGGTGCTTCAGTGCCGGCAGCCCGGCAGTGCTGGCTGTGGCCCGGCTCCGTGAGGAGCGCTAATCGAGAACATCATCCCCTAGCATTCTGTATCTGTTGCCACTTGCAGTAGTCCTATGTTGTGGCACAGTAAATTCAGCGTAAGTAGCAAGGGGTTTGTTCAGCTTGTGACAGATGCCTAGTACTCTTTGTGCGTATATTCAGTGTTGTAGGCTTGGCAGATCGCTTTAGCTGCAGAGATTTGTACGAGGTATGATCTGAGAGGCATTGGCAGTGACCTGGGGAAGTTGTGCTGGTCATGATGAACTGTCCTGTTGTATGGTTGTGTGTTTAAGTTACAACATGGTAAAAACTGGGCTAAGTACTATCAAACCTGAATGAAGTAGAGGTCCTGATCAGCTGTTTTATAAAGTTCCTGAGAAATTACAGAAGAAGGGTATGAAGTTTCATACAGGTATGTTTATTGAAGTAAATGAAGACTCTAAGAAGGCCTTGTTTATGTGTTGTGAAAATTGAGTCATGCTGTAACCTACACTTTCTCACTTATGAGTAACTGTTTCTTTCACTTAACAATTTGATCAGAAGCTTCAGAGTTTTACTGAAGTTTCTGCATGGCACTTTTCACAGTTCTATTGCTCTTAGTTCTTGTTAGAAAGAAAACCTGTGTAATTGACGTTCTTTTGGTACTTTTCATTTGTAGGGATTAGCAGATACAGCTAAAAAGAACTTTGGTGGTGGAAACACTGCTTGGGAAGAAAAGACACTGTCAAAGTATGAGTCCAGGTAGGCTGTATCAGTACTTCTCATTCCTTTATGTTTTATGTCTGCTGTGTGTAACTTGTACTGGTGGTTCTCTGTAGCTTAAATATTGAATCTTTCAGCTACAGTTCCACATGTCCAAGCCTTAAATTCTTGATTACACTGTAGCAGATTATACTGTAAAGTAAAGATTACAGTAAAGACTGAAACCCCTTACTAATGCTTTTATTTGTCTTGTTTCTGAAAATGAAAGAATTTAATACAATCATTGGTAATAGTAGGTTTTTTTTTTATTTACCCATTAAAAGCCTAAAATAATGATCTTAAATAATGGTCACTAGTTAATTGATTATCGTAAAAGTTGTGGAGTACTGCAATGCTCATTTTAGAATTAAAGCAGTATCTCTTCCTAGAGTTATTACTATTTCAGTGCCAAACAGAAAACTAGAAGAGGTGCAGTTTACTGTACTCTTGAGTATGTATGTTTGATTACTGAGCAAAGTAATCTGGTATCTTTCTTCCAAATTTAAAATTCACCTTAGTTAAAGCATTAATCTGTAAGGGTGGGATTTTTGAACCTCAGTTACTGTCAGCTTTGTGGGCTTGTATCAGATGTTAACAATGCCTGAAATTTATTGTTAAACTTTGGAGGAAAATACTGCACTCAAAATTTCTGGGAAGCTAAAGGTCAATCCAACCCACAATCTGCACACATAATAATGGCAAGCAAGCCCAAGTGGTTCCTATGGTCATCCTTCTCGGTTTTTGTGGTTGCAGTAATGTTCGTGAGTTCTATATTCTGATATTTTCTTTGTTTTGGAACTAATTCAGAATGCACCATAAACTGATAAAGTACTCTAGGCTGAAGTCTAGCTTGTCTGTCGTGTCTTGAGTGGTGTCAAATGTTTGAATTAAACTTATGATTTTCCTTCTCTGCTTGTAGCGAAATTCGTCTCGTAGAGATCATAGAGAATCTGTGCGACAGTAGTAACTTTGAATGTAACAACATGGTAGAGGAGCATGAAGAACTTATAGAGAAATGGTGGTTCAAACTGTACGTACCAAAGTTTTTTTGTGGAGATCTTTGTGTGGATAAATTATCTTAAGAGAATGAACTACTAATGTTAAATCTTGTGCCTGAATGATAGGAGTATGGGTAATTCGTCGTTGTCCTTCAAGAACTGCCATTGGGTACAGCTGGCTTCAGGCTGACTTTTAATAGCATGTGCCACTGTTCTGTGTTCTTTTTTTATTTTAAATTCTGGAAGTGTTGCACCAAGGCATCCAGTCTGGCTTGTCATATAGTGACTACTGAGTTACCAATGGGGTGTTGGGGCAAACTAACATTGGAAAACTGGGTTTTATTACCTTCTTTTTTCTCCTTTGTCATAAAATTGCCAGAGACTCTTTGGTTCTTGTGGGTTGTATGTTTGTTTGTTTGTTTTTTCCTGAAACACTATTTTGTTCTCCTGGCAATCAAAAAAAAAAAAAGTTGAGACTAATAAATCTACAAGTTATATCTCTTGAGGATGGTAATGCAGCAGCTGACTCTTCTACGTGCCTTCTAAGCTAGCCTGTGAACTGCCATTATAACATTTCATAATCAGATAAATATTTTTGATAACCCACTTTGCTCTTAATGAGTGCTTTATTGCTTTATCCTTTTACCTAACTATACAAGATTGTGTATGCATTAACTTGCCAATTGAAGGAAAGATGAGCTATGCAACCCAGAACCTTAAACTTGCAGAACTGAAACAAACAGGTCTTAAAGGTAGAGAATTTAACAAAGTAGACTTCCTAAAATATAAACAAAACAATTCATAAAATATATTAGCTTTTGGAAAATTTCTGTATTTAATAGACTTTTGAGTGCAATTGATTAACTTTCCCTTCTGTCCTTTAACCTGCGATACCCAAATGTCCTTCAGTTTCTGTGGTATTTTACAAAGGCAGTTTCTTTGTCCAGAAATGTAATGCCTTAGATCTTTTTTTCACGAGTTATTACATTACATCTGTTACTCAGTAAATTTACTTTTCAGGGCCTAACCCTTGGAGTCAATACAGCCAGACGTAATAGGTTAGAAGGAGAAATAGTACATGGCAATCAAGTTGCTGAAGACTTGCTGAAGACTTCCGTCAGACTACAAATTTTCTAAGCCTTTCCTTTATTAAAGTTTTTGAGATTTCCACATCAGATCTGTGAATTCTCAGTCAGAACTGTAGTAGTCCTCATGCTTTCTTGCATAATAATGTCTACTGATTTCGTTGTTAATTGGGGATGTATGCTAGAGTAGCACATAAATAACTTCTTAATTAAAAAAAAAATCCTTCTAAAATATCAGTTGATTAATGCTGAAGAAAGAGGAGAAATTTTAACAGGCACCCTGTCATGAAGTCAAGTTGGCAATAATTTGACCAAATGTTAATCTCTGTCCTGGATTGTCTTCTGCATAGTTGAGATAAAGACACAGCAGTTATCTTTAAGAGGAAGACATAAATAAAACTGTTTAAACTACATAAAACATTCCCTAAAAATAAGGTGTTAAAAAAAAAGGTATGTGTATATCAAGATGAATTGATTTTATTGGTTGCTCTGTTTTCACATTTTTCATAAATATGGTCTATAAAATTTGAGTAGAGTCTGTTAATAGTTTTGTAGTTTAAAAGATAAATTTACTGAAAGTTGGAGAACTCTGAAATAAGATCACCTTCAGAACAAAGGAGATTTCTAATCTGTCACGTGCAGTAGATTTCTCTACTGCATTGTGCAGGCTCATTTGTGTGAGTTGGCTTTTAAATAATCTTTGTTCTTTTTATTGATAAATTAATGTCTTCCATATACAGAAAGAAGAAGTACCCTGATTTGTTTAAGTGGTTTTGCATAGAAACAATAGAAGTTTGCTGCCCTGCTGGAACTTATGGACCAGATTGCCTTGGTAAGTTTTTGCTTGAAAAATATAGTAGCAGTTATGTTCTTTTACTTGTTTATTTCATTCTTTCATAACATGGACAAATACATGAAGTATGATATTTTAGGTGAGACACCAGCTGCTGTGTAGTGTGTGCCTGCCTGCTGCCTGATAGTTAGGTAGCTGCCTTGTGAGCATCCTGTCTGAAGAAGAGTCTTCAGGGCATGAAGTAGTGTACAAAGATATCAAGGGTACTGATGTGCAGAATCCATCTGATGATGCTCACTTCCACACCTGACCCATGGGTGTTAGCTCTCTATGACATCAAATCTGTTGTTTAGGTGGCCTTTCAGAAGCTATGTAGACAACAGTCCATGACCAGTTTCAAGTGTAAAACGGCCAAGACACTACTGGGGATTTAATGAATAAATACACAACTGAGGATTAGTTAAAAAGGCAATGGGAGAAATTGGGTGAATGTAGGAGGGAGACAATTGGATAAAAGTATGGTCTTTGATGCAAAAGTGATTAAGGAGGTATTTTGACCCCTGAAGTTCGTATAAATTATAAATCTGTAAAACCTTGCACCTTGTCAGAGATCAGCTTTGTCCTCTTACATTGTTAAAAATGAAGTGCCAGTTTCCAGTATTGATCTAAATGATAGCTAGTAGATTTTTCCAAACTGCAATATGAGCATTCTTAGAAATACAGAATAAATAAGATATCAACTTTAGCAAGGAAGCTAAATACATAAAATTCTAAGCCATGGTCTTTACCCAAAATTAAATTAATAAATGAACTTTTCTTGGAGATTGAGTTCCTGTTATACTTGAATATATTACTGAGCATGCCCTGTTGCAAGCCTTTTGGTTGCTTTCAAGGGAAAAAAGAATTTGGCAATTTAGAAGAATTTAGTGTGACAACTTTTGGTTTTTAACAATTTACTGTCTATGAAGGGGGAGGGATTTCAGGTGCTTGTGGCTGAGAATAAGAAATTATTTCCTTTAACTTCTGATTTAGAAGTATTTTTGATCCTTTCTAGCTTGTCGTGGTGGGTCTGAAAGACCTTGCCATGGAAATGGCCACTGTGATGGCGATGGTACCCGAGGTGGAGATGGCTCATGTAGCTGTAACAAGGAGTATACAGGAGATTTTTGTTTGGACTGTTCTAATGGTTACTTCAGTACCTTGAGAAATGAGACGCATTCTGTTTGTACAGGTAACAAAGTCTTTGACACATGCTTAGGTCTTTATCTTCCTCCTTCAGTTTTTGTAAGCAAAACTAGAAACAATTTAAACTGACAAGTGTAAAAACAAAAAATAGTTACAGTTTGGTCACTCAGCTTTAACCATAAACGACATGTCAGTTGGTTTGGTGTAATTCTAAGGATTTGACAAGTCATCCTTCTAGACTGTCCTTGATTTTTTTTTTTTAATTTTTTCCTGCTTTAGATTAAGAAGCAGAATTCATCTTTTTCATGAGGGAGGCGGGAGGGAAGAGGAAGCTTTGGGTCCCCCCACCAAGTACTGTATGAAAATTTTAAGCTGAAATTGCTGCATAGTGGACTACTTTGGAAGCTAGGGTTTCCTTGTGTCTGAGATAAGATTAACTGGAGCAATGGGCATGGATACAGCCGACCTGTACTGTAGACTACATAGATTTCAGTTAAGTATGACTAAACCTAATTTTGAAACAAAGGTTGTAGGAATAAACTTTTTTTCATTGGTCAGATTTTCATCTGGTTTTACATCTTGTGTGGGATTCTGCAGCAACTAAATCCTGACCATGGGTCTAATAAGATCGTTTTCCAGTTTTTAATCTGGCTGTGTAGTAATTCTTATGTATAATTTGCTTTATAACATGCATATGCTATATATTGCATGTTACATGTATATGTGTATTATATATTATATTTAGCGGAATTTCTTGTATGTTTCCTTGTGAAGTTTTTCAGACTAATATAACTTCACACATTGCTCTCATAGCTAGTTGCAAATGAAGCAGTCTGAGGATTTGTTAGGTGGGAGTGCTAAGTCTAGTGTTTAAACTGTTGTCCCACCCCTGAGCAGCTGAGCAGTTTATGTTCTTGAACTCCTCTTCCCAAATATTTCGGAAATTGAACCTGCCACTTCCAGTCACTGGAATTTCATGGCACTCTTTTAAGTGGTGCAGGTATCTGTAATTGCCAGGTTGGGCTTCCTGGGTGTTTGGTTTAGTTTGGTTTTTTTGTAGGGTAGAGCTGCATTTTTGTAACCGATATCTCCATAAAGTCAAGATTTAATCTTGTGAGAGAGAAGGTCAAGCTATTAAAATATGATAGCTTCCAGTGAATCCTAAGTAAGGGGGTTTTTGACAATTTATGTGCACAAACTTGTCTTGGGATCTCCCAGTGAAGCTCATATTGTAGTTTTCTCTCCACTCAGCCTGCCACACTGCCTGTAAAACTTGCACTGGTTCAAGTAACAAGGACTGCCAAGACTGTAAAGAAGGCTGGATTAAAAGTGAAGAAGCTTGTGTGGGTGAGTAGTACTTGGTAGATCAAACAGGTTTTGCAGCAACATTGGCTGTGAGATTAGGTGACATCACATTGAATTTTGTGGTGTTCTATGGAAGTTTTCTGTCAGTTTAGTTTTCTATAGTTTGTAGTCTCTCTTCCTAACTTGTTTCACATTTCAGGAAAGCAGTATTTCTTCCCCACTGATGGTGTGGTGTTTATAGTTGTCTTTATCAAACTGTTCACTGTGTATCTTTTTAGTTTGGTGGAATACAGATAGCAGCAAGTGGGGTGTTCCTTTTAAGACGTGTTTTGGTGTTTATTTGAATGCTAAACAGTGCCCTGCTCTTGTTTTAAACTATTTTGTCAACTACTGGAAGATTTCTGTCAGCTTATCTACATATTTTGTAGTAATTGCACAATTGTCTTCACATTACTGTATGTTTATAAATTACCAACCCTATCAGAGATCAAACATTTTGCTAAAAGGCAGTCATACAAACTTTTTCTGTTATTGGAGAGAAATACCAGGAGGCATCAAGCTTAAGGAAAAACCTAAATACTAAAAATACTCCCAGCACAGGACTGCACTGTGGGCAGAGTAGCACATTCTGGTTAACTGGTTGAATTTGACCACTTAAAAGATCCTTAACATAGTGGCTGGAAACAGTAACTTGGAAGTTATGTGAACAAGGCTTCTTTTGAAAAGTGCTAATGAGAAGTAGGGTTTGAATTACAGCTACTGCAATACCTGCTTAGGCAACTGTTGTATGCTCCAAAAGGGTTTTTAAGATGTTCCAGTATTGTCTTCTGTACAGCTGTTTTTTTCAAATAATCATTGCAACTGATCAAGTAGAAATTAATCGGGTAATCAGTAGGAATGATGTCTGGAGCAACAGGATGAGATAGACAGCATGGGGACTGAAACAGATTATCCCAATTTTTTAGTTGTAAGTACTGTTTTGCCCTTTCCTTGACTTCACAAGATGAGAATGTTTTAACTTCCCAGGTAGAACTGGATTTCAGCTTGACTGGTCCTAAACATAACTTGGCTTTCTCCAGTTTGCTTTGTGTAGAAAACTAAGCAGTGTATGTATGTGCATTTGTGTATTTTTTTTAATACTATAAAAATTTCCATAGCTTGGCAATATAGGAGTAGAGAAGTCAACAATATTCCAGAAGAGCAGTCTTTCTGCTTATTTGTTATGCTATTTGTGTAAAAAGAATAAATGCATGAAAAACACTGACTTGAAAATGACAAGGATGGCAGGTATTCTGGAAGTTTAATCTAATTTCTGATACGTTTGTTATTGTCATCACAAACCTCATAATTAGTTTTGATTTGTTAGTGTAAGTTTAGGCTGAACAAAACAGTATATAAGTTACCATGTTACTATTATGTCTAACGTGTTGCATAACTGATCTAAACTCGTCCGATGATTACTCTCAGTGCAGTCAGTTTAAGTTTATAGCTTCTGTGGGACACTTCTTACAAGATCTCAAAGCACAGCATTTAAGTACTAATCTGGCTATTTAATAATGGCTACTATTTTAAGTAACTTGTCACTTTTTATCTCTCAGATTTAGATGAGTGTGCTGCTTCTCCTTGCAAAGATCACCAGTATTGTTTGAACACAGATGGATCTTTCTCCTGCAAAGGTTTCTTTTTAATCTGCTGTTGTATTTTATTGTCTAGAATACTAATCCTAGTGCTAGAGATAATGCTAGAAAGGGTGTGATACCAACATTTAGTACCATGTAGTCTGATCCTGACTGGGCATGGGGAGGATGAGGCATTAGACATATTGATGAGGAAAGCAAGAGATTTCTGGTTATTTCTACTCTGCTCCGGTGACACCCCCATCTTGAGTACTGTGTTCAGATGTGGGGACCCCAACATAAAAAAGGCCTGTACCTGTTGGAAAGAGTCCAGAGGAGAGCCACAAAATTAATCAGAGGGCTGGAGCACGTCCCCTATGAGGACAGGCTGAAAGAGTTGGGGTTGTTCAGCCTGGAGAAGAGAAGGCTCCGAGGAGACTTAATAGCAGCCTTCCAGTACATGAAGGGGGCTACAGGAGAGATGGGGAGGCACTCTTCCATCAGGGAGTGTAGTGACAGGGCAAGGGGTGATGGTTGTAAGCTTAAAGAGGGTAGATTTAGATTAGATATTAGGAAGAAATTTTTTCCTGTGGGAGCGGTGAGACACTGGAACAGGTTGCCCAGAGAAGCTGTGGATGCCCCATCCCTGGAGGTGTTCAAGGCCAGGCTGGATGAGGCTTTGAGCAACCTGGGCTAGTGGAGGGTGTCCCTACCCATGGCAGGGGGGTTGGAACTCTGATCTTTCAGGTCCTTTCCGACTTCCAAAATGTTCTATGAGTCTGTGATTTCTTGTGTGGGTAAGCTGGCTGACTTTAAGGGTGGTACTTTAAACATCAAATATATTAATTTTTATGCTTAAAATATTTTGTCCTTAGCATGTGATGCCAGCTGTGTAGGTTGCACAGGGGAAGGTTCTGACAAGTGTAAGACCTGTGCATCTGGATACATGAAGGAAGATGAAAAGTGTACAGGTTGGTGGATTTAGCAGTACATGGTAGAATACGCATTAGCTCACGTAGGGTTAACCACGCTGAGGAGCTGTTGAGTACATTCACATCTGTCTGCTTAGTTTTCAAGCCTATCAAAACAAACCCAGTCATTTTGGTTTTAGCAGCAAAGACTTCCTATATAACTTCTTTTTATATTATTGAGTTAATATGCATATCAAGGCTTAAAGGTGAAACACTCCTACAAAAGGAACAAAGTATTTTGTAGCAGGTTGAGGAAACATACCTGAGTCTCTTGCCATTTATCTGCCACTTCACTAGAAGTGTGTATCTGTATTAATTTTGTAACAGAAAGGCAGGGATGCAGTGTGGATTCTGTTGTCTTTCTGTTACTCCATGACTGTCCAAGTTCAAATAATACTAATTTATAGTGAATTATAACGTGAAATGATAGTAAAAAGAGTGAAATTAGAGTTTCTCTGTGGGGAAGAGCAGAAGGTATGCATGAGCTTAAGTAGCTGTTAACTATGATGATGTAGAATTTAGAGGCTCCCTTCCCTTTAGTTCTACCTTGGTGGCATCAATAGAAAATGACTGGGAAATCTTCAGTAGGTTAAGACAGCTACTGTTGCTTAATTTATTGCCCCACAGTCTAAAGCATGAAGAACTGTAAGAGATTATTTTAACAGAAGTTAAATCTGTTGCAGCAGCATTCTGCTCCTCAGTGTTTTTTATATTTGAAAAGAATTTTGTTTATGTAACTGAGCACAAGTAAGTTTTATAACAAAATAATAGCAGTGGACTCTTTCTTTCCCTATCCTGTATCTAGATATAGATGAATGTAACCTTCCTGAAAAGGTCTGCGTGAAAGAGAATCAAGACTGTGTTAATACTTCAGGTAGTTACAAATGTGTTTGTTCAGAAGGGTTTGAAGATAAGGATGGAACATGCATTCAAACTATAAAAACAGGCAAGTGGCTGTTCTCAAATATGCTATATCAACAACTTGGAGGTGTGCTTCTGTCTAAGGGTGTAGTCACTTGTACTCTCCTTTGTATGATTTCTCATTTTCCTACAGCTGTGGTCTGTGTCAAGTAGTTTGTGGTGTAGGCCACATTCTGGCATGCATGTTTTCTTGCTTAAACACAGTGGGGTTTTTTAAATGCAGTGTTCTTGTGTTGATTCTTTTTGTTTTGGTGTGGTTGGGTTTTTTTGCTTAACTCAGGGTTGTGTTTGTAAGTCAGTTAAGTCTCTGGCTTCATCACATGAAGTGAACTAGCAAATTACTGCTATCATAAAAAGGAGGTCTTCCTCCTCCCAACTCTTGTCCTTTATCATTCATTATAATAACTTAAGGATTTATCTGATTGCCTGCAAGCTGCTTCAACTCACTGAAATCTCAGAAAACTAAGCAGAATTCTTTTTGCTTGATGAGTGAGCTGAATTTGTTTATTTTGTGATCACAGAAGTGCCAGAGCTGATGTGAAGGTGGATATGGAGAAGATGTCCATCTTTCAGTAGTAGGGAATTGTTTAGCTTGACTTAAATAGCTTATGTTTGGTTATGGTTTGTTTTTTTTTGTTCCCCCAACTGCTTTTTTCGTCTTGTACCAATAAATTGTAAGGATCTATATAGTATTGCTACTCAAGGCCATTCAGTTCAGACCTTATATTCTCAGTACTCACTATTAGTCCTTTAAAATGTGCTTTTCCTGTGCAGATACTCAGTATATCTGTTGCTATGTTTTTTAATGTGACCTGACATTTTATGAGAATAAAAGCAAAATGAAAAGTTGACAAATTGGCTTAGTAATATTTGCTTTTTGTTTTCAGATACTACAATTTCTTCTGACAGGTCATATGGAAAGGAGAGGGTTCACTGTGACTAGCTGAAAACAAAAGCTTAAGATAGAAATAGCTGTTCTGCTTTTGTCTTCCACTAACAATGTCATACCAGTTTATTGGAAATGTTTTGTTTGCATCTAGTGAAAAAAAAAAATAAAATTGTAAGCTTAGAGTAGGAGGGTAGTGCAAGTAGCTCTTTCATATGGCTTTATTGCTTGTCTGGTCTTGATAAATATGTTGATTTAGGTTTCTCTTTAAAAAAATTCTTACAGTAAAAAATTGTATGGAATAATTCATAATATATTTATTTTCTAATTATGGTACTTAATTTCACAGGAGAGGAAGTAGAGAGTGAAATGACTGAGCCGTCACCTGCTGGACATGATGACTTATGATATACATTCAGAACCAAAAGACATTCCTATCTAAAGTTTTAAATTATTGGACTATGGCTCTGCTAGCTGACATACTGTGGAAATGGTATTAAATATGCAGGCTGCCATTAAGATTTTTTTTTCTAAAAAAATAAACTGCTCTTTAAGCTGCATTTCTTTATTCCTAAATGCCACTTTTTGTATAATTCTTTAAGAACAACACCCTAGATGTATAAAATTTGAATTATCTATAAAATTTGAATTAACATAATGTTGTAAACAATTTGCAGGTTTCTCATTCTAGTGCCTACTGAAAACTATCATAATTTGGAAGGACTTAGTTGCATTTCATTATTCAGGAAAAATTTAGACTGAATTTGGTCTTTCTTGACATGAGAAATATTTCTGTAACTGAGATACAACTTTTAGAAATTGTCAAAGGGAATCTCATAGGGGGAAGGGGAAGTACTGTTCCCTTAAAATAGAATGCCTGATACTGCATTCAATAAAAGTTTATTTTGTTGGAATGTGCCTTAAAATTTTTTAAGATGTTACTACATTGCTGTGTTGTCATGTCTATTTTTTGGGGGGCAGTGAAAAAGACCAAAACAAACAAAAAAACCCACAACAAAACACAAACCAAAAACCTGGAACCTTGTAAGCACTGTCTCTATGAAGTCAAGTCTTCTCCAGGCTGAACAACCCCAACTCTCTCAGCCTGTTCATCTCAGAGTTCATCTTAATTAGGACCAATTAAGTTAAGCCTATTTGTCCAGAGCTTGGAGGAGTGCAGGGTGGGGAGGAAATGAAAAGCAAATGCTTCCACAATGTAGTTAAGGACCTCATCAGGTATCCCCTCAGAGTCCCAAATAACTTGAAGGGAAATTAGAATAACAAGTTGTTCTTCCTGTGAGGAAACATAACTTCAGGCTTGAAACACTAATAGAAGAGTTTGTACGGGAGAGACAATTCTGTTGAGTATGAGTTGATGGTAGTTTCTAAACAGAACTGACATTTCATGTTACTATTAACAAGGACCATTTGGACCATCATCTGGAACACCTGGGAGTTAAGTGCCAATGACTGAGCAGCAAAGACAAGTTACACTCCTGTAAGATCCTTAAGGCCTAATATTACCATAACTGGCTACACCTGTACTAAAAAAAAAAACACCTCTAAAGGGCCTTATGTTGTATTCCTTCTGCTCCCCAAAGAGCCTATCTTTTCCGTCTCTTAACAGAACTTATTAAATACAACACCTACCCTACAACTTGAAAGATATGTGGCATATAGGCCCATCTCTGGCAATTACAGCTGGGAAAGCACTAACGTTTTCATTCTCAGACTGGCAAATGAAGGAACAAGTTAGGAAAATAACTTAAAGAGAACTCTTACAGATACTTTAAAACCGCTGGGTATTTAAATAACTGCTCACAACATCAGCTTAGACAGCTTTTAGCAACTTTTTTTTTTTTTTTACAATATTCACATAAATATCTATTGCACATACAAATTCTACATGCACTGTTCACAAACTGAACTGGGACTTCGTCTGAACAAAGAAGTCTTCAGAAGTATACAGGTGTTCGGCCTTCACTGCTCAACAGGCCAGTACTATCCACATCCTTTTTATTTCCACTTACCTTAGAGTACTGTTCGTAACTTTTTCATAGTCAAGCCTAAGATATGTTTTTTTTAGCTGTATTCTTTAATCCCTCTTTGTACTCCCTGTATCCATTACCTCAATGTATTCCAAACTTCACACACTTCCATCAGAGATTTAAATACTGCACCTGGATGGTCCTTAGCTTATTTACAGCTGTGATTGTCCTGCAAAATATACCAATTTTAGCTCTTATACTTGCCTTTACGCTTAGGGACAACATGTAGGAAGTTAGCCTTTGCTCTGAAATGGCACAAGAAACAACAAGGTAAATTGATTGTAGTATGCTTGCTCTGAAAAAGACAGGAAGCTGTTACATGCAGCAGTAGACTGTAGTGAAAGTCATGTATTAATTCTAGAGAGTACTCATACAACAACTCTGAGCCACTGAGTGCAGGTGTTTGCCTGTCCTGGTTTCTGCTGGGACAGAGTTAACTTTCTTCACAGTAGTTAGTGAGAGGCTGTGTTCTGGATTTGTGCTGAGAAGGCTGATAACATACTGATGGTTATAGTTGCTGCCAGGACAGTCAAGGACGTTTCAGCTTCTGTGCTGTGCCAGTGTCTGCAGGGGCAGGAGATGCTGGGAGGGAGCAAAGCCCCAATTATGAGCCTAGGATTTGACCTTAGGTTTAGGATTGAGATCTAAATTGGCCAGTAGTCTATTCCATATCGTACATGTCATGCCCAGGATAGATGGGGAACTATCCTGAAGCATGCTCTCTCTCCAGTGGCTCTTGATCTCTCTGGCTCTTACCTTTTTTCCAGGATTGTGGTTTCAGGACTTTCTCCCTTCTCTGGTATCGTTAGCCAGGAATGGGCTGAGCCTTGGTCACTGGGTGGTGAGCAGCTGCACTGTATATCACTCCTTTGTATATTATAATTACTATTATTATAATTGTTATTTTCAGTATTAGTGTAGTTTAGTTAATAAATTGTTCTTATCCCAGGAGTCCCTTTTCCATTTACCTCTTTAGTTCTCTCCCTCATCCCCAGGATGGGGAAGAGTAAGTAAATAGCTGTGCTGTCTTTGCTGCTGCTAGCTGGGTCAAACCACAACACAGACAAACTTGCTTTTCATCACTGTATAAAGTAGTTCACATACTTAATGCAAGTATCAGGAAGAAAGACTTATCTAGTTCGACATAATTCTTCCTTTAGAGGAAAGTATGTGTGGGGAGGTGTTTGGCTTTTTAAAATTTTTTCTCCCATAAACATTCCAGCACAACTGAGCAGCCTTCCGATACCTGAAGGGGGCCTACAGGAGAGATGGGGAGGGACTTTTTACAAGGGCGTGCAGTGACAGGATGAGGGGTAGTGGATTTAATTGGAAGAGGGCAGATTTAGACTAGATACTAGGACAAATTTTTTTCCTGTGAGGGTGATGAGACACTGGAACAGGTTGCCCAGGGAAGCTGTGGATGCCCCATCCCTGGAGGGGTTCAAGGCCAGGCTGGATGAGGCTTTGAGCAACCTGGGCTAGTGGAGGGTGTCCCTGCCCATGGCAGGGGGGTTGGAACTAGATGATCTCTATGGTCCCTTCCAGCCCAAACCATTCTATGATTCTATGAAAACCAAAAACTTCAAAATTTTTTTTCTGTGGTGTTAGAAAGAGAGGAGAAACTCTTTGTAGCCTGACCTGCAAAAGTGATGAGTGTAGTCTGATATAAGCAAGCTGTTGTTCAGTTCCAGAGAATAATGTTTTCAGCTTTCTGTTGCCACAGTAGAACTACCAAAGTGTTGTTCCCTAGGAAACAGATGAATGTGGTACCTGGGTATTAGGAGTCACTAATACCTTTTTCCTCAATCCTCTCTCTCCCCTGCCCCCTGATTATTGCCTATTGGCACATGTTATTCTGCATTGAATTATTGTGGATAAACTTGATAAGTCAGGGGTCCAAGACGATTAATTCAAATATTTAGAGCTTTCTCTGAAGGAGTATTCACAAGTTATGTAGTTGATAAATATTTAATACTATATTACTGCCTCATGCCCTCTCAATGCTGAGTTTCTAAAGAGTTAGTCCTCTTGTTTTATTCTGCATTCTCACTTTACTGTTTCAGACTGTAATTACTGCTCTGTTTTAGAGTTTAGAACTAAAAACTGTTTTGACTGACTTTTTTTCCTTTTTGCCCTCTATCTTGTATAGAGTGGGGATCGGACTCTGAGTTGTATTGGGTTTTGCCCCTCATAATCAGAATGAGCATTGAAGGGGGTAGGGGAGCAGGATTTAAAGTGATTAGCAGAAGGTGGCAATGAACGACATGGTGTATCAGAAGGGGGGTGGTCAGTAGGTCAAGAGAGGTTCTCCTCCCCCTCTACTCTGCCCTGGTGAGACCGCATCTGGAATATTGTGTCCAGTTCTGGGCCCCTCAGTTCAAGA
>VZTO01019337.1:57332-80271 GCA_013400615.1 Syrrhaptes paradoxus | reverse complement strand
AGGTCCCTTCCAATCCCTAACATTCTGTGATTCTGTGATTCTGTGTTTTAGCACTAAACTGTTAACACAGTGAGCTGTTTCCGTTAAGTTTTTCATTACATTGTAAGGAGTTCTGGTTATACCGTACAAGACTTTGTACTTGGGGTTGCCTGGAATTTCAGGTCTCATGTCAAACTGTATTAATATGTTGCTAAATACTTCAGAAGTGATCTGAGATACCAAACAAACAAGATTTGTGCCTTAGTGAAGTGTTAAGTACTTTTGACATGAATACCAAGGTGAACCTTCACACCTATTACTTTGTAAACTTTATACTGTATGGTATCAAACTGAAAACAGCATCCCTTTTGCAAGTTTGCCTTGCTACTTCTATTGAGGTTTCTTGACCTACTACTAAGTGCTTTTTGCAATGGCAAATACACTCCAGTACCATCTAGGCACTTCAAAAGACAAGCTTCTCTGGTATGTTATAGCTGGACTCTACAAAGGGTCCAGGAACAAGCAAACCTACAGACCTGTATATTTCAATTAAAGCTCTAAACAAGACCAGGAAAGTAGTCTCAAGGGTGCAGCATGTATACCACAATCCTCCTGTTGTGTCTAAACTTTGGAATCAAAGTAGGTGCTGAAATGTTTCCACCTGAGCATTGGGACATAACATCAAATTTATTCTTTAGCGTGAATTCCTAGCATGTCTATCACAGACACTGGGTTCTCTGCAAAGTGTAAGACCATCTATTCCTAAACAGGTTAGGAGAAGTCCATTTTGCAGAATACCTTGATGATTTGGGTAATTCAGGAAGCCAGAGATCACCTGAAGGGGTACAAATCACCATCTTCCTTCTCAGGAGGGATGCCAAAGCCTATAGGTTATAGACAAGATCAGGACACAGGTCACCATGAATATATGGGATATATTGTACAAACAAAACACTGTTTTTCCTTTTGTGGCTGACAAGGGCTGATCATACGTCATTCTAGTATGTATGGGAGAAGTACTCTTCAGTCAGGCAGTTGTCGTTGTTAGTCTTTGAACTGACATTTGCAAGTTGAAAAAGTAGCAAGAGCTGTGAAAGTCGACAAATCACATTTTGAGTGTTAAGCTCTCAGTGTATGCAGCACTATGTGCGTATGTTAAGACAATTTTCCCTGACAAAAGGGTGCACCCTGCCTGTCAAGTTGCTTTCAGAGCACAAGGTTAGGCATATAGATAATTCAAGCTTGCCTTAACAAGTGACTGTCTGGAAAGAATGCATGGGGAGAAAAAAAAAGCTTTAAAAAACCCCAAGCAGTCCTGGATTGTATATAGCAGTAATATAGAATTATGACAGTTTTCCATAGTGGTCCTAGCTGGCCTCCTGACAGTCCCCCTTTCCTTCCCTATGTCCATCGGTCTGCCATGGGTTATTTTCTGAGGTTGTATTTTACCTATTCTGAAAGGAAACTTCAGAGGTTATTTAAAGCAACTATGTCTGCTTTTTTTTTCTTCCTTGGATCAAAGTGGAGTTTTCCTCATCTTTTTTAGCAACTTTGTGCCACGTCTAGCTTTCTCGTTTTAGTTCTGATGGTAATCCGAATATGTTTGCAAGGACCTTGTTTTT
This sequence comes from Syrrhaptes paradoxus, assembly GCA_013400615.1. Lineage (NCBI taxonomy): Eukaryota > Metazoa > Chordata > Aves > Pterocliformes > Pteroclidae > Syrrhaptes > Syrrhaptes paradoxus. Next base: position 78,670 of record VZTO01019337.1, on the reverse strand, counting down.
TCTCAGATTTCTCTTAGAATTAGATTTTAATAGGTGCTAATGTAGCAGCCTTTCTCTTGCACTAGTGCATTAGATTTTCTTACTTGAAAGTACCTTTGAAATTGTCTTTCTGTTGCATTAGACCTCTTTTTTTGTAGCCTTTTTGTCTTGACTTCAACTTTTGTTTAAAAAAGATATTCAAGTTAATATATCCTCTTACAGGAGTGAAAAGTTAAAGCTTAATTTCTATTCTACTGGTTGTTCTTTGTGGCACATATGGTCAGATGTAAAGCAGTTGAGAAAACAGGCATGTCCTTATTATTCTGTCTTTGTTGAATTTCCTGGGAGAGAGGGGGAGAGCTGCTGTTAGTCCTATTGAATCTAGCAAGATGCTGGAAGGCAGAGGAATCTCCTGGGATAATCTGCTGGAAGGCAAGAGACCTAGACCTGGATTTATTTCTCCTGCTTTCTGAGTGCTCTAACCTCTAGGTTAACTAACAACTAGGTGAGAAAGGCTACATCTGGCCACACGTAAAGAGAAAAGAGAGAGCTCATGCAGGTTTGTGTGTTCTTTTAGGTGTAGGGAGGTGGGGTTTTGGGGTTGGGGGGTGGGGGAGGCAGGATTTAGAAAGTATCTGTTATCAGTAGATGCAACTTGCTGGTCCTGATTCATACACCACAGTTCTGTAGAAGGAATGAAAAGTCAGACTCATTCATGTCCTGCGTGGGGGAAGTTTGGGGGATGTTTTTGGCTAGGAATACATACCTAGTTTGCCTGACTTTGGCTATCTAGAATGCAGATGTCAAAGTCTGGCTGAGTTGTTTTGATAGTTGCTGTTAGAACAGATTACACCTATTGTTGGCACCCTGCTCACATCTAGTAGATGCTGGGCTCCTAGAGTGGGATCTAGAAGTCCAGATTGCAGAGGGCGTGATTACATGAAAGTACTGATTACACCAGCTCTGGTTGTCCATTAAAGGTGGGCTTTAAGGAGGTTATTGACCTGCCTTTTAAATGTGCCTGAGACCCAGTTAACTCTTGCACATTTAGACTTTGCCAGTGTGGAATTATTCTCTCTGTGCCACTTGGAAATACAGTATCTAATTACAAAATTACTGAGGTAATGTCTTTTTCATTATTCCCTATTATTTTATCTATCAGAAAATATTATCAGGTGCTTGTCTGAGAAAAAATATTTTTAATGACTAGCACAATAAATAAGAACTCTCCCACACGCAGCTGTGATCATGGCCTTATTTGTTTGAAGTAATGCACAGATACAAAAGATGGTCCTGTATAACATCTTGCCTTGCAAAAGGTGGAAGAGGAACAAATTCTGGAAACTGAGACTCATCTTTGACATTTAATATAAATAATATGCAGGTTTTTAGTTTGCTTTCAAATTTTTTGGTTCCTGGAGTAGGCAATATCACATTTTCAAGCACTGAAGCAAAGAAGGCCACAAACTACTGTTTAGAAAAGCGTAACAGCAGCTGACATTTTCATATGAAATGCAGTTATGTAAAGGAAATGGCTAACCATAACTCTTGGCAGCGATCAAGCATATAGTTTCAGTGGTAAGATCAACTTCAACCTGCTCTCAGGAGATTCAGAATTTTTGCTGTATGAGTGTGTCCCCTCAATGACTTCATGAAATACTTTAAGAAAGTTATTATTTCACTTATTTATCAAGTAACAGCAAAGTTAACTGTGGCTGCTCAGCGCTGGCAAATAGATCACACAACACTGGGAACGGAGAAGATGTGAGAAGTCATCAGGTGTATGAAGCTGCCACCAGAAAGGGGTGGCATGGTATCCACCATCAATAGCAATCTCCTGGAGCTCTTTAATGATTTTGTCTGAGAGCCTGGACTGAAGCAGCAGCTTCTCCTTAGTAATCAAGTCAGGAAATAAAGAAGTGTGTCTTGACTGCTTTTTTACATTTACTCATCTATACATCTAAAAGCGTTATGTTCATAAAGAAATACTTTCATAGGCAGGTATATATACAGATCTATGTGCCGTAGTATAGATAAATAAATACCTTTCACTTGAGTACTTCATAACTTTGTATCTTTTTTCATTATACTTTAAAATATATGCAGTGATTAAAATAAATTCTGCCTACCTGATGTCAACTTTTCAACAAGAAATTTGATTGCCGTGTGAGCTGTAGAAGGTGGATAAACTCTTCCCATGAGCTCGCAAGGGAGAAAGATGAGTCATTATGGCACAAGCTGTTCCATCTTTTAGGACATAATTCTGTTATCAATTCATTGCACACTGTTCATGTTCAAAACAAACAGAGTGTCCCCAGAATAAGTTTTATTTTGTGTTAAAGCTCTTCCCACAGATGGCGTTTGACAGGCTATTTGACAAGACAGGCATCCTAATGGGACAACAGCTCTGGAATTCCTGTTGTTTGGGAAAAAGAGCTCTGTATCAGGCATAGTGCAATTGCTTCAGGCATTCCTTTTGTAGGTGATAAAATGCTACTGCACAGCTGTTTGCCCTATGCAGAGAGGCACAGCTGTGCTATGGCAGGAAAGGAGGAATCTGTGCGATGCTGTTTCAGTTGGTTGTGCTGCAGATTTTCACTTTTCCATTAAGCCAGCAGAGGGTACTCTCAAGCTTCCAAGAAGAAGGTTTTATATTGCCTGCTTCAGGAGACCACTATCTCAAACACAGTTACACTACTAAGAGGAGGGGCCAGCAATGTAATCTCTTTAATTATACGGGCCTGATTGCACTTAAGTAAAACTGATTAAATGGTCATATACTTCTTTGAATAAATCTTCCACACTTCTTTCTTTCCAAAAGCACAAACAACTGAGATCTTCTCAGTCATATAAAATAACATGATCTTAGAAACAGGAAAATTCAGGTCACAAGGAACGTCAGGATGTCTCTCATCCAACCATCTGCTGAAGCAGGTTGGCCATGAGGTTTGAGTACCTGCCTTACCCGCTCTTGTAAACCTCTACGGATGGAGATGGCACAACCTCTTTTGGCAACCATTCTCACGTCAAAATGTTTTTCTGCATATTCGGGCTGAACCTGCCCTGTCCCAGCTTGCACTAGTTGTCTCTCACCCTCCTGCCATGCACTCCTGTGAATCCTTGATCTGCTGGCTCTGCTCCTGCCAGTGCAGCCTGGGAGGCTGGGTGCCTGCTCTGCTGCCACAGTGCCACCGGCTCACGCTTATCTTGCTGCCCCCTCGGGCACCCAGGGTCTTTTCCATAGATCTGCTCCCCAGCTGTCAGTCCCCAGCCTGTATCATTGCAAGGGACCCTTCCTTCCCAAGTGCAGGAATTCAGGTTTGCCCTTGTTGAGTTTCATAAGGCTCCTGTCGGTCTATTCTTCCAGCTTGAATAAATCCCAGTTTTCTGTGGATTCTTGTATTTACACTTAATTTTTATTAAAATCAATAGTTCTACTGTCTTTAATAGAATTAATTGCATTTATAAATCGTAAAAGTTTGTAGGCTCGCGGATTACAGATTTGTACATAAGTTACTACAGTCAAAAGTACAAAATTAAGTTATGGATTTCTAACCTATTCAACAAATAACAGAGGAACAGAGTTTTATCTTTTCTTTGAAAAATAATACTTCAAGAAGAAAAATAGTCTTTTTCACATACTTTACATACCTCTTGTGTGATGTGATAGTCAAAGTACAAGGCACAAATGCATAGTTCACTATACTTGACAGGATGATGTAGACCTCGTTATAAGTAGGCCCTTTATTTTCAAAGGCTCATAATCTTTCTCTAAAAACCATATGTATTTGTGTCATTACTCATCTATACAACTATAGTTTATTTAAAGCACAACTGTTGCTCCCTCACTGTTTTTTCAGTCTTTCCCTCTGCCAGTCAGCTATATCACCAGTTGTTCCTGTTGCCTAGGGCTGGATGTTTTCTGCAGATTAGAAGCAGAGCAATGAGGTAGCCAGAAACACCTGGAACCTCTTCAGGATCCTTGCTGGCACATCTGGAGCTCCCAAGGTTGTCAGAGCACTGAGATTAATAGAACCACTTTTATGATCAATTTGCGACCTGGCACCACCTGAGCCAGATGAGCTTTAATGAAAGCTGTTGACTCATTAGGCACAGTATGGCAGCGTTTTCTACAAGACCCTTGACTTGACACTACAGCCAATCAAATTCTACCTCTTTCTTCCCAAAACCTTGTGGAAACGCACTGGGGCAATAAAAATGTATTGTTTTGTGAAGGTCACAATCTGGTGTACTTCCCCTTTATTTTTGTTATGGTTTGGTAGTTAGAATGAGTAAGAGATTAGTAAGGAGGGAATTAGGTACTGGAATATGTATGGACCAGACAGCATTCTTGTTTACTGAAGAAAGGTGAGGTCAGTCTTCTGCTGCTTAGAGCTCTTATTTTGCAACCATCATCACTTTAAATATGCAATATTATTTTTTTTACTATTCTTTGTCACTACCATGACAACCATTCAAGTAGTATGACAGAAATGACAAACACAGTGATCAGAAATGTCACTTCATTTTGGCATGAGGAATACACATTGCTTCAAATGTAAAACCCTTGTGTTTGTATTTTGTACATACACACGTGGCTTTTATTTAATCTGGTTTGGGCACTCTTCAGAAGAAAGTAAAATCATGCAAGTATACACATGTACATCCTTTTTCAGGAAAGTCTATAAAGCTTAAGTAGAAAGTACACAAAGCCAAACATATGCATAGTCCTCTTCCTATAAAGTTAGTGGGATTCAAGCAGAGGTTTAACTAACTTGCTGAATCAAGTAGATCAGCATGGATGTGTGTTTGATGGTCTTCAAACAATAACATAGATGCTTCATGTGAAGATTATGAATAATCTCACTGTCTTCAGTGTGACTGGTGCAAATAAAATTTAATACACAAGTGAGAGGATTCAGCACTGGCCTGGTGGGTTCAAGCAATACATTGCACTACTGAAGGGAGAGATAATCTGCATGATGGCTGAAATGCTTCAGTCTATGGCAAGGATAAACAACATCTGACATAAGTGCCAAAGGTGGGGAAGAGGTAGATCTTGAATGTCACTCAGATATAAAGGGCAGGGGCTACTGAGTCCTGCCAAGACATTTGGTGGCTCTCCCAGCTCTGAGTTCAGGGCTCAGACATCCCTGCCTCAAAAGAGGAGAAATGATTGTCTGCATTATCCCTTTCAGAGGCTGTATTTCCTAGCTCCCACTCTGCTCCTTCCAGTGCACTTAGCTTCATGTCTGGGGAAAAAAAAAAAGTAGTCTGGCACACTGCACTTGAAAAGATGCTGACCCCTGTTCTACATCTCACACTTTCACAGGAAACATCCATGGTTGTTGAATTTAGCTGTATCAGAGCATGTGTTCCAAATCCTGTGAACTTATGTGTCTGTTAACAGAAATTTAAAAACCTGCCAGTTTTCATAGTATTCTATAAACAAGAATATGTAGTACTTCTGAAGAGTTATCTGCTATTACACTGGAAATAGTATGATATTTACCAGCGAAGTAATCACCAGTGGTAGTACATGCACCCAATTGGCTTGTGTTCTTTATTGTAATAATATTTGGGCTTCCCACAATATGAAGTAAGAACACAGTGTTTGCATGAGTTGGAAGCACAGTACTGGAAAGAAGCAACTATATGAATAAACTTCCAGGGAAATTTGTTTATTTCTGAACTTAAAAATGATTCCAGGAAATACCCGTGCTGTGACAAAGTTTCACTATTCTCTGGGTAGAGAGGGATTTTATAATGGGATGGTGGTGTTCTGAGTTTGCCAGTGAAAGAATGGACGTGCTATACTTTTTATTCTGAGTCCTTGTGTTTACAAACATAAAGAAAGAGAAAAATCCCCATAGTTCTGGAAACTAAGCTTGGCATTTGTATTTAAGGTCCCAGGAAAGCCTTACAATTACTAGTAGCAGGTTGAAGGAAGAGAGGATGGCGATTTGTAAAAATAAGCAGTTGTGGGAAACCATCACTGTTGAGCTTTGTAATTACAGATACCACTTCTAATGCTGTTGTCATCTATGAATGAACAGTAAACATAAGATTTTCACCAAAGCATGCAAACTGTAGGTGAGCTTCACCTCAACATTTTTTTTGAAAGCAATGTGGGGAAAATTATTTGTGACGACATGTAGAGCAAAACATAAAATCTTCTGAAAACTAGAGTAATCCTGAATATACACTGAAGACGATGCCAGTGAAATGGAGTGAGCAGGCCCTTCCCACAGAAGTTGATTCAATGGCACATTGACATTTTGCTTTGGTTCTTCCAGGGGAAGACATGCAGAACACGTGTCCAAATCTTTTTGACTTACACCTGCCAGCAAGGACAGATGACTGGCAAATGAAGATACGTGTAAAGGTAGCACACAGAAGCATCAGTCAGTTGCATCCTGCAAGATAAGAACAAAGATTGCTCTGAGTTTTTCCAGGGACAACTTTGAGGTATGTTTTTGAAAGCACAGGAGGTCAAGAAAGAGTGTCCGTAAACAAGTCCACGGGAAAGTCTGCTGGAGTACAAGCAGGGATGAGATTTCAGAGTTCTAGGTCTAGCCTTGCTGTAGATTACCTGTGTGACTTTTGGATCGTTTGCTTCTTTGACCTTTATTCTTTGAGCAGGCCAGTCCTTCTTGAGGAGTGCTTGAGGAGTGCTACCCCAGCATGAGGCAGGAAAACATCTCTCTTAACATAGAGGGTGGAACCACTCCAGCGCCTCCTGTTGAATTTGGAGGCCAGACTCAAGAATGCAAAGCTTTGACCTTAACAAGGAAACTTAGTGGGCTTGGTGGGCACCCACAGTCACTGTTACTCAGAGCATGCTCATGGTTTCCTGACATGCTTTGGAGCACCTGACAGACCTGTGGCAGCCTGGGCTTTGGATGAGCACAGTGGCATCTGGTGCAAATTAAACACTTCTAGTGAACACAGGGATCAAAGCGTTTTTGTGCTTTTTAGTGCTTCTGTGGAATTCATATCACCACAGAAGTGGGAGAAGCCCTAAAATAACCCAATGGGAAGTGTCTAAAACGGTGAAATAACTGCCGGCTCTGGACTGTGGGGCATATCTCTTACCGGTTCAAACAAAACTGAGAATTAATGTAGATTTTGTAACGACATGCAGCTGCATTTTTGGCAAGAACTCAAGAAAAATACAGACATGGAGAAAAAAGTTGCTTTTGATTATACAAGGTTTGGTCGTATGGTGATAACTGGAATTTACACAGCCTCTTGTTCAGGGAATCAGCAGTTTGCTGCATTCCCACAGCAATAATAAAGTAGATGTACAGAGAAAATGATAAAATGAGACATGACAAATACATACTGTCCCCAGTCCTTCTCATGTCCAACTGGAAACTTCTGAATATTTCCTTTTTTTCCCTAAGAAGTACCAGTTCTAATAAAAACAAAGCTTGTTAGGCGGTGGGATTAGCAGCAGTTCAAAGTGTTCTTTCTCAGCAAAACCAACTTCTCTTTAGAGGACATGTGTCAAGAAATACTAAACTTCATGAAAATTCTTTAACCTCTTGTTCTTTCATAGCAAGTAATATATCTCCTGGTGACAAATGATGAATGGTTTTGTAGAATATTTGTTTCTGCTACCAGGTGTCACAACATATTTTCCGGGATAAAAGCCCTTAGATACAGTGATTCCTGTTTAAAGTAGAAACTGATTTTCAGAACCTCTACCATAGTGGAAATCACTGAAAATGGACAAAAAGAATCTTTATTCTTTTCCACCTGCAAATGCAGCTTAAGTTATTTCACTTTGGTGCCCTTCTCCAGCTTCAAAGTTATGTACAAACATTTAGCTGATTAGTAAAGTTGTGAATGCAGGCAGGCAGGAGAGAAACTGAAGGATGCTTTCCAACAGCAAACGGATTTTGGAGATGACTGGTGATGATTAAGCGATGCCGAAGATCATTTTTTCTGGCTAAGTCCCTGGCTTTCTCTGCCCCTCCCTTCCCCACCTGCCACATTCCTCTCCACTCCCTCCTTGCTTTTATCTGCAGCCTCCCTCCTTCCTCAGACCACAGCTGTCTGAAGGCCTTTGCTCGCTGCTTACATTTTTTCCGCTCTCAGTCTCAGCTTACCTCACTTCTATCGGCATCTAAAGAGATGCATTGGCTGCTTTTTCCTCGCCAGTGAAATCCTGGATGATCCCCAGAGCTTCAGCACCGCAGAAGGGATGGGACTAGTCAGCACATAACTGGCCTGAATTGTGCAGCCAACCCCTCATTTCTGAGTATCACTGCAAGCATGGTGTGACCATTGCTGTGCTCGGTGGGAGATTTGCCCACAACTTTTAACTAGACCGTGACTGAGACCTTAGAGCACTGAAAATGAATGAGAAGAAAGAGAAACCTTTCTGCCGATGTTTTAAAGAGGCCTGTTGCAAGGAAAATACCCTGGTCATTGGGGACTCCTCTGGATTGGAGCAAATGAGCTTTCAGAAGGGAATAAAAACTCAAGAAAGAAAGAAGATAAATAGATCTTATATGAAGACTCTAATATTTGGAGTATTAGAGAATAGAGTAACAGAGAAAACTTTATCTAGTCTAATCCTCTCACAAAGAAAAATCCCAGACTCCAAAAAAATGCAAAAATAATGGTTAAACAAATGAATAAGTATCAGCTATTAAATAGTAAGTGGGCTTGCCCACATGTAAGAAAAAGCAAAGTGTCTTTCTATACCAAACCCTCATATGGGGAGTTCTTGCAAATAAGAAGGACCAAACGTGACTGGCAGCAGGAATTTGGATGATGTTGATAACTGCATCTCCAGGCCCAGATGTGCTGAATGCCTCTGCTCCCAAAAGCACTGGTCTGGGGTGGCTGAAAATCTCCTGGTACATTGCCAGTCCACATTAGGTGCTTCACAGAGATATTATGAGTTTTTTTATTATGATTGTAGAATTTCTCTACAAGGTTTAAGTGGTACTGAGCAGGGCTGGCAGCCTGTTTGCAGACCTTATCAAAAGCCTGGTAGTCTGCTGAGTAAAACTGCAAATAAAAATATTTATGAAACTGTTTTCCAAGTAAAACACAGACAATATTTTTGAACACAAAGGCTATTACCCATCAGTGCTGCTATCTTGATGATGACTTTCTTGTTTTGGATGTGTCAGTGGCTTAATGTGAAGTCAGAGGATTATATCTTGATGAAGCTGAGAAAACAAAGTAGCACTCAGCAAACAAAATCAGTCTCTCCCATTTTAGAAATTTATGGTCTTTTGTCTTCCAGGGAGGCCTAATTTGGCTTGAATTAGCAGAAATGTCATTGTAATGAATACGCAGTGATGGAAATCAAGTCTGGCTGTAGAATACTGCATCACTTTGAATGCAGGTTATCACAAACTAAGGCTGTGAATGAGGCTTGGATTCAAAAGCACTAAGACTTCAGAATCAGCATATATTTTTAGAGGCAGATCTGCATTGCTGTTTCACCAAGGAAAAGAACAGAAAAAACATATCCTTTTACTTTTTTATCTGAAGTAGTTCTTCTGGAAGACTAAACACCCCTAGGTCAACAGACAGACATATTTTATAAACTCTATTTTATCATGGGGGTAGGAATTTATGCTTGCAAAAGTGTTATGGGACAGAGAAATGATAATTAATCCCAAATCCCATCAGTTGTACAGTTGTCATGTAGTTGTCATGTCAACTACTTCATGTTGCTGACAAATAATATGCCATTACTCTAGGGTGCAGCTTCTCATGCAAGGAGTATATTTTCAATGTAAGAGTCTATTGTTATGCTGGTTGAGCATGCCTTCCAATTCAGTCAATTATATTTTTCAACCTAATTTTCCATTATTATTAATGAAATAATTTGCTATTCAATTATCATTGGTAATAATTTTCAGTGAAAGTCTGCTTTCTGTACCAATTTTATAGTTTCTCCAGAAATTACAAAAACATAATTATGGGGGACAGTTTATGGTAAGTCTTCAGATGCCTTAGGTACCAATCAGGACCAGACCTGCTACAATTAAATTATTTGGTATTTCTGATAATACCTGCTTAACATCTTCCAAGGCTCCCAAAAGAAAGCACGAATTTTCTATGTGTCCAGCTTGTGTATATTAAATTTGTCATGTTCGGCAGTGGTAGCTTTTAGGACTACCTAGGAATTTTCTGCTCCTCTATAAAATCTTTGCAAAGACTCTTTTCAACTGTTGATGTCATATATTGTTTACTCTGCAATATCTAACATGCTCTGTGTGATAAGCTGTCCATGTGGAGCTAGCTTTACTGGAGGTAAAACTATAGTATGAGGTGCCCACTCAGTGAGACAAGAACTTGGTGAAATACAGCAGAAAAATTGTATTTTTAGTTCTTTTAGACTAGAGCAATTAAAATACACTGGAAAAATGCTGTCTGAGTTCATGTTACCCAGTACTTGCTGAGTATTCATTTAGTAAAAAAGGAAACAGAAAGAAAAGCATCCAGAAGATAATTAGATTCTTGCAGAGCATAGCAATTCTTCAAACATAACCCACAAAAGTAACTGAAACCACCTGTTTCCACTTCCTCCCTAAAAAAGAGAGTACCACAACGTATGAAGTGCAGAGCAGTGAATGCAGCAAGTCCTGAAGATGAATCACGGCAAACACAGCCCCACAGAACTTGTTTAGCAGGGAAATGGCATATCACCTTCTTTTTCACTGTAAATCCGAGCATTTGTATTCATTATCTTTTGTACAGCTTCAGCCTGCTAGATGATAAACCTTACCTACTAGAAACCTGGCCTCAGACTACCTGCACTGCAGAATTTTATTAAGTTTTCGAGTTCTTTCCAGGCTTTGTATTAGTTGTTTTGTGTTTAGTTTGGAATCTAATTATGAAAACAGTCACCGGTTCTCACTGAAGAGCACAAAATGCATTTTATTCTCGCTCCAGCTGAGGAGGTAATGAAAGCTACCATTACAAATACTTCAATTTCTTGTGGTCTCCTGCTTAGTTACAAAGTTAGTATTGATGTTAAGTGATGCTTTACCCTGTCGGTTCATGCTGACTTCATCTGTATACTCACTGAGTAATTTGTACCTCTGGCCAGCAGGTGATGCATTCGTTCTGTGTGGTCTCTGTTGCTGACTGATCCTGACGTGTTTTGAAACTTTCCTCACATCCTTTAAAACACTATAAAGGACGTTTTCAGTTATTGAACAAATAGCTGTCATTATTACTGCTGCCTTTACCAAGATAATTCAAACACTTACTTTCAGAAATGCCAGGTTCTGCTGTTTCACATCATATACAGCCTTTCCCTTATATGCAATAGGTGTCTCTATTAGCCTGCTCCTACAACTACAACTGATTGCTGCTCTAGTATTTGAGGCCACTATGTCTCCAAATATCAAGACCTCACTACTTTGACCCTTTATACTTTGTTATTTTAATTAACTTAATGGAATGAAATAAGTAAAATAGAACAAGAAAAAACTCATAATTGTAATTGGCCAGATCCTCAGCTGTCAAAACTTCAGCAAAGTTGCATCAGTTTATGGGGTGAGGCCTTCATACACTGGAGAAATTACCTCTGAGAAGGCTGTATGCTGTATATGTTACATATATGATGGTTTGCTGTACAATAGCTGCTAACTGATCATTAAAAAAGCACTGTTAGCAATTTGGATAACATTGACTATAGTACATATTTGCACTTCTTGATCTTCCATTCATATGCAGTTGCGACGTCCTTGAATGACATTTATGTAGTCAACACTTCTCTACAGCATGCATAGTTAAATAAGCAATAATGTTACAAAATCTGGTTTTGATATCTGCTTGAAAACCACAGTTACCCAGCCTGTTTCCTTACTATAAAACTGGCCTAAAGTAGAGGCACAGGATCTTGTTGTACTAGATGGTGGAATGAAATTGTGATTTGATTTCCCAGAGCTGGTTTCCCTTCAGTCCTCCCATAACATGAAGGTGACTCAGTAGTGTTGGTGGCCAATGCAGCTATGCAGAGCATGTTTGTTTGGTGTCTCTTCCCAGTTCTGTTCAGGTTTCCCTTGGGGACAAAGCAGTTCAGGAACAATAGTGAAATGACATGTGCTTGAACTAGGAGCACATGGCATCTGTAAAACTTGCATCCTTAATGGCTTGGCAGTGGATCATTTGGGAATTAGAGATGAAAGCAACAGATGTTATGCATTCAAGCACCTGGACAAAGAAATGAAAACCTGAAAACTACATATATTATTTTGACAAAGCGAAATGGTGAAACTTACATTTGTCTGTGATGTCCCATCCTATTCAGATAAGGTGCTGTTTGTTTTTAAATGGAAATATGACTTGGCATAACATGACAAAACCATAAAGGCTCTTGTGGCCATGTTACATCTGGGTCAGATGTATCTGATGTTCTTACTTTGATCTCCTGTGTAATCAGTGTGTTTTCAGCTTAGATCTTGAATCCATGTCTCTTGTAAATGAGAACAATTCCCAGACCTTTTGATCTGAAAAATGACTCATTCTTCCACAACTCTACTGCAGGACAGCAGAGAGAAGAGATTCTAGTTCCTAGGGGTTTCTTTGGCATGTTCCTCCAAGACATATAAAGCTCTGTCCTAAATAAATTAAAGAGGTTAAACAAGGTCTCTACTGGACCTCTTGGAGCTTTTTCTTCGACATTCTTCCCATGGCTTTCCTCGGGACTTTAAAAACTTGGATAAAGTTCCCTATGGTGACTGGATTCATTAACCGCATTGCCTGGGACTTGTTGGATAAGGAAACCAGGACTGTAAAGTAAGAAAGGAAATAATGGATGGTATAGAGGCTGATGGATCACGTAGGAAGCAAAGAAACTGTGGACAAAGACCTGCAAAGTGCAAGATAAGGTTGGACAGAGGGAGAATAGAGATGGTAGAGCCAAGAAGGACTTAGTGATAGGTGGAGCTTTGAGACGAGCGAGGCAAGGATACGAGGACAAGGGACCGAGGTGCCAAGGGCAGGGGTATTGTGACTGTCTGAGGAGTTTGAAGAAGAAATTAGAAATCTGATCTCCTGAGATCAAGACCTGTGGGTAGGGAGAAGTCATGGGAGGTGGGAGAAAGAGGAGGCAAGCTGCACGAGCGGTCCAGGACAAGGGGGAGCGGGCCTGGCTTGGGGACAAAAACAGGAGCAAGCCTCGGAGTCAGGGATGTGGAAAAGACAAGGCTGAGGCCAGCCCAGAAGGAGAGGGAGAACTAGCAAAAATGGTTGAGAAGTGGTGACCACTGAAAACCTATTCTTCACCATACAGCCACACTCCTGACCTTCACCATTCATCCACACTTACCACTTTTTGTGGTACAAAATGGCAAAACGTCCTGTTCCTTTCAGAGCTGGTGAAAATCTCCCACTCTCTTCTATGAATTTAAGGGTTTAGGTTTTATGTTTAAAAAACCTTATTAGAAGTATGAGGGTTCATTTCAGTTTAAAAAGATATTTTTTTCTTTGAAAGCTTACAACCATTTTGGAAAAACATTTTTTCCCACCTTTCTCTATCCCATTCAGTCCATGAGTACTAAATAAGATATGAACTATGCTAAAAATAGGATGAGGTCATGTAAGGAAAGACATTGCCAATGCATTTACAGAAGTTTGAATTACAATAATCCTTTTTTGCTTGTTCATTTTGACTTTTCAAATCACCCTTAATAGTACTCTTTCAAGACACACTTTTCCATTACTAGATAGAAACATTTCTACCTAATATACTGAGACATTACCCATAATTTCTATTTCTGTTTGCCTCCTCTATTGTTCTTCTTTTGTGCGACATACTCAGAATGTGGGTAGTAGCTGTGAGCTATTTTTGGTATGTAATACTGTAGGTGTGAGCAATGGATCATGTTTTAGAACAGAGGAGGATTCTGCAGAAGATATCTCATGAGGTGCTATTAAAAGTATATAACTCACAAATAATGTGAAATTCAGCAGCCTCCCAGGACAGCAAGGCATGAAACCCATTTGCGTGTAAGCAAACAGAAGCAGAAAGCAGTGGCACATTTTTCTGATTGATGGGTGCCATCCACCTTCTAAATTACTGATTTTGACACAAAGTCACTACATGGGCACAAATCTACTTTTTTTTACTTTGATTTCCCAGTTAAATGTCTTTCTGGTTCTTGTTTTTTCTCAACTAGAGAAAAAAGCAAGTGCCTGTGTGTCCTTATCTCAGTTCTTTATATGTTTTTTACTTGAAAAGCACTTACTGAGAGCTGTGCCAGAAAGCTTGCTGTGACGTGTTGTCCTCCAGCTTTTTGGCAGCTGCGTATCTGGGACCTGTGGCTGATGAGACTCTCTGGCATGGCTTTCACATCATGCACAAACACACGCTTAAAATACCCAGTGTGTGCCACCTCGAGGCACCCCCGTTGCCCTTTCCCTTATTAAAAACACCGTTGGCTCATTGGGTCATTTTTAGCTTTTGGCTAGAAAACTGCTGGGGTTTACCGAGAGGCACTGGGAGTTCCCCTGATGTTTTCCAAAACTTGCATCCTGTTATTGGGGTGCTTTTCCTCTTCCTTTTGCAAAGTGAAAGAAGTCCAGGAATGTGATGTTTATCTGTTTCAAACTTTTTCTGGCTCATGTCTGTCTACAAACAGCAACTACCTAAATAAAACGGAAAAGCTGTCTAGTAGGGTGCTGATTTGAAAACCAACACAGATGTATGGAGATGTGTAGAGTGTATATGTACATGTAAGTATAGCCATGTGTATAAATGTATTAAGCACTGTGCCTGATCCTAAAAAGCCCATCCTTCAGGACAAAAACACGTTCATAACTGAAAATTTCTGGCATACGCCTATCTTTACCTCTTTGTGCACAACATCTGTGTGAGTACCTGTTGATTTCACCACAGTGTAAACACCAGCGCGGACCTGCCCTTTGGTTTTTTCAAAATGCTGGTGGGGTTTCCCAGATGCTGGACAGCCGCCGGAGGGGACTGCGGCTCTGTGCTGGAGAGCCTGGAGTGAGGGGCCTCTGAGCATGGGCTTTCTGTTGCTAACACATGTTTGTTTAATGTTTCGTTGCCAGGTCTGGCCTGTGTCTGTGATAAGTCCTGCGCAGGCAGGAGGCGGGTTGTGCCTGGAGCTTTCCCTTTCACCCAGTTGGAAGCGGAGGGCGAGGGACGGTGTTTTTGGCAGCGGCTCTGCTCTGAGGGGCTGGATGGGGAGGGAAGGGTTGGACCGCACCACGGGAGGGAACAGTGGCCCCTAGACCCCTGTGGGCCCCCCTGGATGTTTTATTCTACAGATTTGCAAGTGCTCAAGTCCTGTGTTTGGTGTGAGATTGCTGGGTTCACAGGGAGACCTGGTAAGAAAATGAAACTGATCAGGTGAAGTTTGATCCATACAGTCCCTCACCCCCTCTTCCATAACACTGAGACAGAAGCATTTGCACACTTGGCTGCACAAGCAACCCATTCAGTGATACTTCTTTAAACGACAAAGAAATTACTATTTAGGTTCTAATGGAAAGGAGAAAGCTTAAAACACACGTGCATTACCTAGATATATTTGGGATATAGCAATCCTTCATACAGTTATGATATTTATTCTGGAAGAGTCAGTGGATAAAGTAAACCTGGACAATAAGCGTCCTAACAGAGTTGAGACACCTGGTTCATGTCCGCTGTTGTTTCCATGTCCACTGAGTTTATTACAGAGGCATGTGACAGCTTACAAGAATAAACTCACATTGATGAAATGCCTTTGCTTCCCTCAGGCCCCTGAGCGCAGAGATACTTTAATAACAACACTAACCTCTTTTCCATTTCTTTCCAGGGTAAATACTACCGTCTTCTCCTCTTGAGGCATTCCCCATTACAGTTGAGAACTGTGAAAAAGTCCCCAACACATGGTCCAAAAATTTCAGAAGCCTTCACAGCTTCCTGATTCCTCCTGGTTTGAATTACTGCACTTCCATGGTGTATCATTCTAAGCTACCCAAAGATCTCAAATGCCTTGAAAACTTTTGGAAGTAGTCCAGTCTGAAGGTCAATCAAGTCAATTAGGGAGGTTTCACTGACTTCAGTTAGTTTGAACAAATCATCCATCCTGCTCTAAAAATTGTAAGCTTTGTCTTATGTTTTTCAAGCATTTGTGAGATGGAGAAGCATGCGGATTAGCTTGGAATAAGCTTCCAGCTGCATGAGCTAGGGTACTGCACTGGACTGTGCCTTTAATATAAACAACTGCCTGAGCATGTGACAGTCGACTCTCAAAGTCTCAGCTGAATAGCAAAGCCAAGAGCTAGGCTCCTAGAGCACCCTCCATGCTCTCAGAGCATACTGGAGGTTTGTTTGCTTATAAAAATCAACCTGAAGACTTCTTCATCAGAGCTCTGGATGATTTTGGTCCATGTGATGGATGAGGTGTCTGACCTTTCAAAAGCTTTGAAAAGGTCTGGCATAACTATGGGAGCATGTGGCATGCAGTGGTGCTGGGTTGGAAATTCCCAGCTGGGAGCTGGCTGGGCTGGGATGTAGGCACCTCTCAGCTGGTGAAAGGGACCCATAAGCTGAGGTACTAATTCTCTCTACTTTATGTGTCTGTACTCTGAGATATATTCAGAGAACCAAAGGCACGCACTGGAGAAATCAGCAAGATTACTTAGTAGCTCCTCAGAAAACAGATGATAGAATTAAATCAGCTGGAAATCCCTTTTCTTTAANGGGTCTTCAAAAAAAAAAAAAAAAGTCAAAAGTGCAGAGTTGTTATAGACTGCAGCAAGTCCGGGAAGGGGAAATGGGGACAGCCTAGAAACAGCTCTTTTAAAAGCAATAGGAGAGGGAATCCCCTGAGCTCCAATTTATAAGAAAGTGTTCAGTGGGCAGGAAGCAAGTACTGTGGTTAAACTGCAGCGAGAGGTAGCTTTTGTAGCTTTCTGTGGTCACCTAGGGTCTCTGTGAGGTGACTTGATGTTTTAAACACTGATGGTGATTGAGGTGAATTGTCCAGGTAAGAAGAGAGAGAAAACTCCATGGTCATGCAGACTACATCCTGGTGTCTCCAGTCCAGATGGAAGTCTGCTACTCCTTGCACTTCCAGAGAGCCCTGGCTATTGTCATTTTCTCTTTCCTGACAGTGCCTCAGAGGCATCATCAGGTGTGGTGATGGCTTTAAGCTTACACCAACCACACTAAAAAACAGCTTCTGAGTAATCAGGATATGGTAAAAAAGTTTCATCCCCTGAATTTGAACAGGTGATTAAGTGCTTTATGGCCTGTGCTATGCACACCGGACCCCATCCTACTCATATCCACACTAAGCAACATACACCATTTCCCTTTTTTCATTTATTTATCTTTGTGAGTTTTTATTGGGGTATTTTCCCTGCTGCTTGGTTACAGGTTTGTGTTGGACTGTGAATAATTGCTTTGGTTGGTTTCTTGCTTTCTTGGCCTAACTGATCTCATTGATTTAAAATAAAATAATAAAAAAAAATCCAAATGGGTAGAAGAAAGAATAAAAGTAACTGCAGAGCAGGTTGTTTTTAATGTCCTCATTTTCACTTGCTATTTGACTTTGTTCTGCCATGAAGGGCCAGCCATCAGTGTTTACACCTGTACACAGGCACCTACAGACAGATACAATGAACTCTTTCATAGTCAGGCTTTACCAGTAAATGGAGAGTAATGTTGAGTGCCTGCTGCTCTCCTGTTCGTACAATTAGTTTGAATTTGATTGTACAAGCTTTTGAATGCTGCCTGTAAGGTGCTTTGTGACCTCGGCTGTCTCACAACAACCCTCTCCTGTCTAATAGTTAAGTACCAACCTGCTAGAGCATCTCTGTGTGAAGTGGATTTCAGAGTCTCTGGAAAAGAAGATTTTTATTCAAAAATTCCTTATAAGAATACTCCAGTAAACGTTCCCTTTAGTTTAGACGAGGGTATGAAAGGCTTCACTTAACAGTATTGCAGAGGTCATGTAGTAGTGAAAAAGGTAGGAGCCCAAGGATTTGTTTACAGCAGGTTTTTTAGCAAGTTGAAAGTAAAAAGTATAAAAAAATCAGTGCATATAAATACTCCTGTATATACATTTTATAGTGCAACAGTTCCAGAAACATCAAATTCAACAAAAAAGTTTGTTCTTTAAATATAAATGTAAATTTATGAGCAACATTGTAGCCAAATCGTATCACTGTGGAAAGACAAGGACTCTCTTGCTTACCATGTGCCTCCAAATTACCTGCAACAAGTTATGCAGACATGTATAAACAAAGCCCACATTAATAATTTTCTAGGTGTGTTGCAAAGCCCAACTGTAATCACAAAACCTGGAGAGTGAGAGATGAACCAGATATAGAGTTAGTTGAGGACATAAATGTCAGGCACACTGTCATACTAGTAAAATGTGTGTATGGAATAGAATGATTCGAATTTGCATATTTGACGCTGTTTATTTTTTAGTTCCCTAAAGCATCAAGGATAGACATATCGTATCAGCCAAACCTCATAAAATTGGTTCCTGCCTTGCACTGGCATGCTGTAAAACATGTATTTTAAATCCTAGCAGCAGTCTCCCTTCTGTTCTGTAAGTACAATGCCAGCTGCCACCGGTCAGCTTGATCTTGCACACTTGCAGAGCGGTCACTGAGTAGGAGGAAAGCCATAATGCTGAGCAGCAGCTGGGGTAAGCATGTGCCCAGCGTGGAGCCAAGATAACACTGCTGTGAATTTTTTAAAGCATAATGTCTGATCTGACTAAAACTATCTGAAGACTTGGACGTGCACTTCTTATTCGTGTTGAAGGCACATACAGGGTGTGTATGTTTAATGCCTGTGAATCTGCTGGCTATGGTCTTGTACTCTGCCTGGCTATTTGGGAACAGATCACTGGTAGTTAAAATCATATGTGTAATGAGTGCAAAGTGGTAAGAAAATGTGGAGGAAACATGTATTCATTACAAGAGAAAATATGTTAGGAACACAGTTCACCTTACAAAAGTTACTAAAAAAGTTAGTTATTTAAATCTAAGACGTGAAGTTTCAAGTTTATTTCATTCTAGATTAGACACGTGGAGCTGGATTCAGTTATCTAAATGTAGGTCCTGTGTCATTTCAGTGGAGGTCCTCTGTATTTTTAAATGTTTGTGAGATAACCCACCTGCTATTTAAAAAAATTTCAAGTCTTTTGCAAATTCAGTGTCATATGCTAGCCATGTGAGGATGCCTCAAACGGCTTAGAGTAGCAAAGTACTCTAAAGTAGCACAAGACATCTACCAGTATTCCTTGAATACTTTAAATACTTTTGACATCAAAACCTAGTTGTCTTAATTGAGGGCTAAGTCCCACTTCTAAAATTCAGTGACATCAATTTCAGTAAACAGACTTCAAAACTTCAGTGTTGCAAATGTCTATTAATATGCTTGTACTAGTAACTAGATAATAAGTATCACACTAATTTAGTAACGATGAAGGCTTTGGACAGGAATAACAGGCTTAAACTAAGATGAAAGACAGCAGGTCTAATTATTATTCTTTGAAAATATAAAGGAGTTAGATTTTTACTTCCTTGAATGGCTCAGGGACAAAAGAGCCTCACAACTCTCCAAATTTGGAAATACGAATTACAAATAATGATGAACAGAACAACACTCAGTATTCTCACACATCATAAGCTGTCATCAGTTCCTGAATCCAATCTGGAAGCTGGAGATATTACTGTGGTCCTTTCTGCGACTTGTTTTAATTATGTAACGCAACATTTCATCCAGCCATGCCACAAGGTCTCCTTCAGCCTCAAATCTCTTCTGAAATATGGCAATTTGTGATTGTTAGCAAAATGAAGTTCAAGATTCCTCCCTGGGAATGGGACCATTTGCTGTTATGATCTCCTGGATAATGGCCTCTCCCACAAAGGAGTAAAGCCTTGCCTGCGTGAGAAGTCCTCTCCTACACAGCCATGTTAGTACAGCACACTAGTGCAGATGCAGGTTCTTCTGAAGGGGAACTGTACGCTTTCGCTCAGATCAGTGAAGACCTTCTGTGCCTCCTCTCCATTGGTGTGGCATTTGACTACATGTAAAGCGTAGTATCATCTGGAAACCTTGGGATTTCACTGTACACTTGCTTCTCCTGCTCATTGATGAAGATGTTAAATAAAACTAGTTCCAGAATCCATACCTGGGGATACTCCAGTATTTTCTCTATCCTGTAGGTGACACTTAAGCCCTATTTTTTCTTCCTGGCTTTTAACTGGCTCTCAAACAACTAAATAGTGTTTCCTCCAGAACAGTGGCATCTTGGTCTTGGTAACCTTTGCTGCAGAAGAGTTCTTACTCTAGTTCTTCTGTACTGCTGGTTGTGTTATTATAAATTTTTTGTTTCTGACCTTAATTAAGTTGGTCAGATTTCCATGGCAGACACTATCTCTTCGTTTTGTGTGAACGGCATGTAGCACAGGCCAACACTACCCAAGCAGTCCTGATATCCTTTTTCATGTTACTATCAGATAATCAGCTCCTACTAAAAGGTTTTTAAATGCTGTGTTGTAAAATTTTAATATGCCACAGAACTGCTGAGACACAGGTCTCTGGGACACAGAGATAGACTTGGTGTCCATCAGAAAGTACAAGGGAGAAAAGCAGCTCATGACCTTCTATTCCCCAAACACGCACATGAACACAACTGCTGGAGTTCGCCTCATTACCTTGTGATGACTATGGCAATTTGCAGCTTGAGCTAAATACTATCTAAGCAATTTAATTTGTCAATAAATGTGGTGCTACTTTGCACCTCTGTATCACCACTGAACATCATAGTGTCTGTTTTGGACGCTGTGTGGAACTGCACATGGAATATGCTTCATGGTGTCAATTAAGCCGCAACTTTTGCTTCTACTGTATCACTTGATCATTGATAATCAAAGCCTTTGACATGAGAAAAATCTCCTGCTTTTATCACTTATCCTGTTATTGTCTTGGGGTTTTCTAGATAGTGTCAGGGAACTAATTATGGTTCCTGTGCAGGGACTGGTTTCTGGGGATGGGTCCCATTTGTGTACAAAAGCAAGCACCCAGCCTCAGTCTAGCAGACCTATCACCAGTCTATCAGTGTGGGAGCAGCCACACTTTAAAAAAACTCATTATCAACTAATCCAACCAGACACACAGCTGAGAGAGTATTTCACACTAGCTTTTAGACTTTTTTTTAGAAGTTTTTACTCATATTCAAGTGGAACCTCCTATGTTCCAGCTTGAACCCATTGCCCCTTGTCCTATCACTGGATGTCACAGAGAAGAGCCTGGCTCCATCCTCCTGACACTCACCCTTCACATATTTATAAACGTTAATAAGGTCACCCCTCAGTCTCCTCTTTTCCAAGCTAAAGAG